>JAIUZE010003754.1:0-157355 GCA_022085475.1 Heliosperma pusillum
ATGTGGCTCCGGCATTGATTAGCCCAAATGGCATAACTGTGTAGCAATACGTGCCCCATTGGATGACGAAAGCTGTCTTACGCATATCTTCTTCGGCCATTTTATCTGATTATACCCGGCATTGGATGACGAAAGCTGTCTTATGCCCCATTGGATGACGAAAGCTGTCTTAGAAATGCTACAGTGATTTCAAGATCTGAAACTTGTCTACTTACACTCTTAGCCCAAGCGATGAAGTCATCGATGGTAGAAGAAATGGTGGAATATATCCTTCATTTTGTAACATGTGAATCTCATCTACGATTGGGGAAATGAGGTGTGAACAATCCAAGGTGGATTTTTCATCTATAATCATCAGAACTCCAAGAGGATTCTGGGTATTGTTAGGCTTACTTCTAGGAGGTATAGGTAGAAGACCATCTTCAATCATATCTTGAATGGCGTGTTTCAATTTGAAACATTTCTTTGTATCATGTCCTTTACCTCTGTGATATTCGCAGTAGACATTCTCATCCCAGAACCTAGTTTTCTTCACCGGATCAGGCGTAGGTCCTATGGATTGGAACTTGCCTTGTTGTGTCAACCTTTTCAAGGCATTGGAATATGTATCATCGATGCTTGTGAATTTTCTTTATGGGTTGTTCTTTTTAGATGGTTCAAAAATATTGACTTCATCGGTTTTGTTAGTAGAGCCGTAACAACGATTTTTTGTGCCTTGATATCTGCGACCTACCGTTTTGGACAAGAGCTTCTTTCGGATGTCGTCTTCAATTCTTGTTCCTAGCACAGTTAAATCTTTAAAAGACTTTATGTTTTCGTACCTAAGGTGGTTTGCATAAATAGGTCTCAAATTGTCCACAAACGTTTCCATAAGAGTGGCTTCATCTGGATGTTCAACAAGTTGTGTGCTCGTCTTCCTCCATCTAAATAGGAAATCGGTGAAACTTTCTTTCTCATTTTGGGTAAGTACCTCTAGAGTACGCATATTAACTTGGATTTCAGCATTGTCTGCGTACTGCTTGGCGAACTCAATTGCGGCATCATCCCACATTGCAAATTTCTTATGTTCCAGAGAATAGAAACACTGCTTCGGAATGTTGTCGAGAGATGATGAAGGAAATATCCTAAGGAACATCTCAAGTTTGATGCCTTTGAGAGAAATGTAATCTTTGAAATCACGAATGTGATTCAAAGGGTTCTCATGCCCCTTGACCTTTGGGATGTCAGTCATGTTGAAGTTGGTTGGCAATTGGGTATTTACCGCTTCATATTTGCGATTATTGTCCCTGTAGATGTCATCTCCCTTGAGGTACATTAGTTGCTCCTCCAAGAATTGGAGTCGCTTTTCAGCTTCAGTAAGAACTGGTGGGGGATAGACTTCCGGTTGTCCGACAATAGGTGGAATGTTATCATGTAAGCTAGCATCGAGAATGTCTCCAGGAGGCAGCCTAATTTCTACGACAACAATTCAGCCTTCAATGGCATTTAGGCGAGCATAAGCTTGGTCTTGACTTGTTTGGAGACAGATGAGCGCAGCTAGGACTAGATCATTACCATTCGGGTTTTGCTCGGGTTGATGAACACTTGCTTGACTAGTTCCCGAAATCTTTGAAACTGAGGTAAGAGACTGGAGACGGATCAAAACACGATCGACCATTCTAGCACACTTACTCAAAAGGACTCGACTTGTGAAGTGGGAGTGTGCCACCGTGTTTAAGTGAGTTTTGAAAATGACTAGTTTTGAAATATTTGTCCTAGACAGCCGTAGTGTGGTTGTAGGAGTGACAACTTAAAGTTGAGAAAAGACAATTTTGACTAAATATTTGGGCAGAGTTTCGACTCATTTTGCGCTACTTTAGGCCACCTTTGAAAAAGTTTTACAATTTTAAAAAGGTTTTTTTTATAAAAAAAATTTGTCATGGTTTTACTTACAAAATGGTTATCATGTATAGGTTAAAAACATTTATACATGCATTATAGCGGTACGCTGAGTGAATTTAAAATGGTTTTGGCTTTAAAGGATGGGTTACCATACCAAGCAATCAAACCCGGGTCTGTGGAGAGGTCCGCGCCAAACATGAGTAAGGTCGGTCTCTAGTCCACTTCCTCGAGTAGTGAAAGCTCTCGATACTAACATGAGTATGTACCGCGGTATGGTTGACGTCAATCGCTATCTATCCTTAGGCCCATATGAGAATTTGGACCATCCAGACACGACGATTGGTCGAAATGGTTTGGGTTGGGCCTAGGAAGGCCGAATAAAACGACCTAAGAAGGTCGAGTAATGAAAACCGATAATTGTCTCATACAAACTATTCCTTAACCTTGTTCAAGTTTTACCTCGGGTTACACGTAAGTGTATGATCCCCAACAGAGTCGCCAAAATGTGATACACGGATTGGAAATCCTTGCCGAACTGTGCTACACGGGGAACCATGGAGGGGCGTACTTGGATGGATAAGCGTAGAAATACGCATTTGTGGAGTTGCCACCAGTTTTTATGGGAAATTGGAACCGTTCGAATACCTTATGCCATGTCAAGACATAAAGTAATTAATGACCTGAACACTAAGAACTCGTTACCCTTAGCCTTCTATGTCTTGAATGACTCTCGTGGATCCCAATGAACACGGATGTTCACAAAGATCTGGAGTAAGGGGTGAGGGTACGTATTAGGAAGCTCTTTAATCGAATACCTAATCTCGCCCGCCTCGATTGCGGCCTCTACTAATGATTAGAGAAGTCGTCCGTATTTGATATGTTATCGATTGTATGCATGAAATGCAACATCCAACATTTTAATCCTAGCATGTGAATTAGACTATGTCGGTGAATATGTAATTAGCACTTTATTATGTCAAAATTGGGATTTTAGGATTAATTACACATGAAAGAAAGGTAAAATCATACAATTACAATGACTAAATGAGAATACAATGGACTGCAAAGATTACAAAGGATTACGGGATCTACGTCAGAAATATACTCAAAACGGAGATTTGAAGAATAGGAAAATTTGAAACCCAAAAGGCACATTAGGAGCGATATTTTGACTAATAGTTAGTTGATTACGTAATTAAAACTACGTCAAGGCGAGAACAGAAGTTCTCAACCCAGAACAGGCGCAGCAACAGCTGCGTCCTCTGGAAGAGGCGCATGGCATTGCGTCTGTTCTTGAGTTGAATTCTGACTGTGAAGTCAGAATTGCAAGCAGTTAACATTATTTGGTGTATTTAGGAATAATTATTGATTTATGACTCAAGTAAAAGTGGTTTAATATATTAATTACACTACAATTTATATCAACAATGAATCAAGAGATTTGATATGAACGAATCGAACCTCTACAACCCAAATTTGATTCAAAGACGAAAATGCGCTGATATTGAATTATTAGGGATCTAAGTCAAGAAAAAAACGTTTTATGTGAAAGATAAATACGATTTACAGTTTATAAACAAAGAAAATAAAATAAGAACGAGTTTATAGAAATCAGAGGAAGAAGAAGAAGAGCAGTAGCAGGGCAGCCTCTGGAAGAGGCGCATCAGATGCTGCGATCTTTTCAAAAGGCGCAGCTGCTGCTGCGATTCTTCCCGACGTCATGATCACTTCTAAAAAGGTTTTATAAAAAGGTTTTGATTAAAATCGACTTTGAATTTATTTCTGACGTGAATCTTACATTAATTGAACGAATAATAAATAATAATAAAATATGGGATTTACACCCTCAGATTTACATGTTTGACAAAACGAGATTAACTAAGTTAACGTTTTAGTGATATCTCGAGTCGAATGTATTCAGAAAGTACCCTCGTTAGAGGATCAAAATTGATTAGTTGATTGAATTGATTGTGTAGTGGTCAAATGGGTCGGTCGTGCAACGTGACAGGTGCTCAGCAGAATCTGAGCTTACGTGGTCGATTGATCAAGCATGTAGATGTCGAAAAGCTTAGAGCAAGGTCTAGAATGCAAAGAGAGAAGAGAAGGGCGGAACACTCGCGTGCATTAAAAGTGAGAACGGAGCTCTCCCTTTATAGTAGAAAATATGAAGAGTTTTGGAATGACTCAAACTTTGGAAAGATATCTCGAAAATATTCTGAAAACAGAGAAAACATGTTGGGGAAGGGGCTCAGCACCTGCTGCGTTATTTTCCCAGACGTTTCCTTCTGCGGAAGGAAGATTTCCACGTTTCTATTACATAATTGTGATAGATATATACTTCCCTTTAAAAAGATACGAGATATATTTTATCAAAAAGATAGAATTTGAAGATTTAATAAAATATCCGGAATATTCTAGAGCGTTCCGACTCAGCATTTTAAAACGGTTTCTAGAAAATGAAGCGGTTTTCGACCCGGACTTCAAATGAATTCTAATGACTGTCAAAACGACCGTACCGGTGCGTAGATGACGACTAAGGGGTAGACACAAGTGTTTGAACTATCACTTGACGATAAACTTACGAATTGTCATAAATCGTTTTGCGTATTAAACATGCGGCCCAATCATCATTGGGTGATTGACGGAAGGTGTAGAACTGAGCTATCTACAATGAGTGGGAGAATATTCATCCTAAAAATTTGAGTCTAGTTTATATTTTGTCTCTGGTTGTTTGGTTTAAGGGAGTACACTAATATAAGGGTTGTTTTTCTATGATTTGAGTCTAGTTTATATTTTGTCTCTCCATTTTGGACTTGTTTTTCTATGATTAGTCTCGAGTTTTAATTGGTATGAATAATGTCAAAGTGTAGGGGTATTTGACAACGTCAAAATGTGTCGTGTCACTTTAGGTTTATTATCAAATTATTATTATTTTCATATGGGTCATTAACATAATTCTTATGTTAATTAAGTTTCACCTCTTGTGTGGTAATTTGGATCATATTTTGTTTTGGGTCGAGTTGAGTTGTAATTAGATTTTTCACACCTAGGTCAAGGTTAATCAAGGTTAAACCGCAAAGTCAAGACAAGTTAACAAAAGTCCAAGTCAACCCCAAGGACCCGTCAACGGAAGTCAAACCCAGAAGGTAAATAAATTCAAAGTTCAAGTCAAACCAAAGGGCCACGACGAATTTTGAAAGTAGAGAAATAAGGGGACAAAGCAAGCGCAACCTGCGCACCCCAGCGCATGGCGCAGCCAATGCTAAACACGGGTTCCCAGCTCCCTTTTACTTGCATCATGGGCTTTTGGTAAGATTTTCAAAACCTAATTTTGAGAAGACTATAAGGAAGAAATTTGAGAGGATAAAGAGGAATTGATTAGACTAATTTGTATTTCATAAAGACAACTTGTACTAGACCTAGTTTCTTCTTAATCCTTTGATTATAAAGACTATGGTTGGCTAAGCTTTACTCTTGGTTTAATTTTGTCAAAGCTACCACCTTTAATCATTGTATGGCTATCTAAATTCCTTATTTATCTATTTATTATTGTTTTCATGTGTTTATTGTTTATGTTAAATGATTGTTTGTGTGGGTTGGGCATCCTTTCATACATTTCACTTGATTATTGCAATCCTAGAGAAATGGATTAATCTATCTAGGATTGTATAAAGCTAGCTTATTTGGGTGTTGATTTTGTTTGAAGGAGACGCCTTTATAGTAGAAAAGTATATAAGTTTTCATTTTAACATGGTGTAATCTAAAATGGGTTCATCGTAACTTTAACTACTTGGGAATTTCTTCATGCTCTTTTGTGATGGTCATTTATGGCTTAATACGTGCTAGTACACTTAAGAAGGGTAGATATAGATGGTTTAATTCATGTTTGCTATATTATCTTGTTGTTATTAGTATTGGGTAAGTAGTATTAGGGGGAAAAGAAATCATCTTTGTGCAAAGTGGTGTGTTGAGACAAGATTACATAAAGTATTTTAAATTATTTAAATAATTGCATGGAAAGTGTTTGTGTTATTGTTTCAATGATAAAAACTGCATCTTTACTCTTTTAATGTCTCAAATTCAACCAATCTTTCCATATATGTCTTCACTACTTGTTATCCATTGTTTATATCATTGTTTGTGAAGACTCATAACTAGTGAGTCTATTTCGTCATTAGTGTCTTAATTAGTAATTAATGACTTAATTAGTGGATAGTCAAGAGTTTAAATCTGGCATAACTTTAATTAAGCTTTCCTTTGGGTTCAACCCTTTACTTCCGCTTCGCTACCTTATTTAGAGTCGTGTTTAGTGTTTGTATTGGTTTTACAAATTGTTAAATTGAGAGAGTAGTTATTTAGTTTAACGACGCTTGTTTAATTCTTTTAAGAACCGAAGGAACTGGAGGAGTTGAAGAAGCAAATGCAGGATTTGATACATAAGGGGTATAATAGACCAAGTGTATAGCCGTGGGGTGCACCTGTTCTGTTTGTTAAGAAAAAGGATGGGAGTTTGAGGTTGTGTATTGACTATGTTAAATAAAGTGACAATTAATAATAGTTACCCATTGCCGTGCATTGATGATTTGTTTGGCCAACTTAGAGGTGCAGGTGTCTTTTCTAAGATTGATTTGAGGTTGGGCTACCACCAACCAAGGACTAAAGATGTGGATATACCTAAGACATGTTTTAGGACGAGGTATGGACACTATGAATTCGTTGTTATGCCATTTGGGTTAACTAATGCAACGACAATGTTTATGGACATGATAAACCGGGTATTTAGTCCCTATTTGAATCGGTTTGTGGGTGTCTTTATCGATGATATCTTGGTATATTCTAAGACAAGGAAGTAGCATGAAGAGCATATGAGAATTGTGTTGCAAACTTTGAGGAAACCCACGGAAAAGAATGAAATCGGAGGTGAGGCACGCTTTGCATTATCCTGTTGGTTAGGTTCGACCAGTCTTATGCGAAATCAACTATATTCTAAGTTGAGTAAATGTGAGCTTTGACTTGAGAAAGTGGCGTTTTTGGGTCATGTGGTCTCTAAGAAAGGGAATTATGTGGACCAAAGTAAGATTGGGACTGTATCTAATTAAGAGAGACCAAAACATGTGGTTGATGTGAGGGGTTTTCTAGGATTGGCTGGGTATTATAGGAGGTTAATTTCTCAATGATTTTTCTAAAATAAGGAGACACATGACTACTTTGATGAGAAAGAAGAGTAGGTTTAATAGGGATGAAGGTGTACACTGAACGCATCTAAGAATTGATTGAATGTGTTTTGTTGCAAAATGACAGGGTTATAACATATGCCTCGCTATAGTTGAAGCCGTATGAAGATAATTATCCAACCCATAACTTGGAATTAGGGGCGGTGGAATTTACCTTGAAATTGTGGAAGCATTATCTCTACGGGGTGACCTTTAAAGTATTTTATGATCATAAAAGTCTTTAATACAACTATACACAGAAGGACCTGAATATGAGACAAAGAATATGGTTGGAATTGATTGGTGATCATGATATGAAGATTGTGTACCATGAAGGAAAAGAGAATGTAGTAGCAGATGCGCTAAGTAGAAAGACAATGCATTCGTTAAGTGTTGCTTTGTCCGGATTGAAGCTGCGAGATGAGGTAGATAAAATGGGAATCTATGTTATTAGGAAAGGGAGTGTGATAGAGGATTTGACTCTCGAGCCTAATTTGTATGAGGATATTAGGGAATTAGAGTTGTTGGATCCGAAGATATTGTTGTGAAAGGAGGGTGTTGATAAAAGGGGAAGTGAGTAGATTCTCGATCAATGGTGATAAAAGTGTGAGTTTTGATGATAGATGGTGTGTGCCTTAAAATAAGGAGTTGCGGAGGAAAATCTTAACAGAAGCACATTGTACTCCATACTATGTGAATCTGGAAGGGGATAAACTATACAAAGACTTTAAAAAAATGTTTTAGTGGTGTGGGAGAAAGAAAAAGGGTAGTAGAGTTCGTTTCAAGGAGCCTCACATGTCAGAACGCGGAAGAGGAGCACAAGAGACCACACGGAAAGGTGCAGTCTTTAGATGTTTCTGAGTGAATGAAAGTGGGAATCTGTCTCTATAAATATTATAGTTGGGTTGCCTATGACTCGAAAGGGAGATAATATGATCTAGGTGATTGTAAATCGTCTTACCAAAACATCTCATTTCATACCTATGAAATTAAGATACTTGGAGTAAGGTGGACTTGACATTGGTGATATAAATGATCTATGAATGACCTAGGAATGATCTAGGTGATATTTATTGTTGTTGTCTTTGATACTAGCACTTTTATGACTATTTTTTTGTTATTTATTGTTGTTGTCTTTGATTTTTGCTATATGATGAGTGTTGGTTGTCATAGAATAAGAACAGATTAAGATTGTTGGTATTGGTTTTGTTTGATGATGACCATTAGATTGGCCTTGAGGTTGTTGTATTTGGCTGGTATGAGTTAGTTGTTGGTGTGTTTATTGTATTTTTGGGTGTGGTTGGTACTTGGTATGTTAATTGTAAGGGAGTACTTTTCTTTGCATTTTATTTTGGGTATGAGCGAATTTCGGGGACGAAATTCCTTTTAAAGAGTGAAAATTGTAATAGATGACTTTTTATATGCCTTTTAAACTTAGTGAAACCCGAGTTAAGGGAATGTAAGGGTCGGGGACTACAAGGTTTGTGCGTGTGTGGGTCATACAGTTTGTGAGCGAGATAGCGTAGTTTCTTTGCTATAACAAACTGAAATTATGCGCACAAGGCACGAGTGGTGAGCGTTCAACATGCGAGCAAAACGCGAGCAAAATGTGACTCGCGCGTGAGTAGTGTGTATGTGTCGAGTTATTCCATCTTCGCTCAAATTTGATTTTACACGATATTGGTTTTGTCGACTTTTGACTTTCCATTTTCCAATTCTTGCATCCCAACCTATATAAGCCTTGTACTATCTACCCAAAAACACTTATTCTTTAATCTAAAGTCACACATAAAATCTAGAGAGAGGGAAGGGAGAAGGATTTATCTTCTTCATCATTTTTGGATTTGCTATCAAGACTACCTAATCTATCCTTTGATTTGTAAATTATCTTTATTTCTTCATAAGATTGTAGTATTTATCCTCTAATCTACCTAGTAAATGTCTAGTATTGTTTTGATTTAATATTACTAAACCGTAAACTTTAGAGAAAAAAAGGGAAATTAGTCAAGTTAATTGAATAAGTAACTTTGTATGAATTGGGTGATGAATATATGTTATTATATGTTATGTAGGCGGTGGTTTCATAGCTGAAAGTCACCTTTTGTTTCTTAGAATATCAAGCTGAAATTCATTGCAGGGAAAGTAGTAAACCATAAAGTAGAATTTTCATTTCTGGCTAAATATTGGGAGTCCATTTCCAAGAGTCCATTTGTTTGTCTTGCCTATTCCTAGAAGTAGTTCAGAGCCAGGTCAAGAGAGCTATTAATGCGGCTCGTCCATATGCTCCAAGCCAAGAAATCAGCTGCAACAATGCCACAACATGTCACTGTCCACACCTGCAAGCTTTTGTCCATTTCAGATTGCATTGCATCAGTCTTTTAATTTCCAGTCTGTATTTTACGGAAAATTCACGTGGTATCCTTAAATTTTGCCATTTTGCACATGATACCCTGTATTTTAAGTTTGTGCACATGTCACCCTTCACGTTTAATTTTTATGCACAACATGTCCTTTTCGTCGCTTTAAAAAACTTCAATTGAGCATAACCCTTGCACCGGAATTTGGATTTAGCCACTTTTTTTTCCTAAAAACATTTTCTTGTCATTATCTACGATTTGAGGAAAAGAAATCTCGACTAACATTTTCTAAGGTATTTTTTCTCACAAAACCTAAAATCGTCCATTACTTCAACCTTAAATTTCTTAATGACCATTTTTTGTTTGATCAAATTATAGATCTCGAAAAGTTAATCAATTTAAAATTTTGTTCTGACAAATTCTGATTTTCGGTTTACAACTTATGGTCATTTGAAGATATTAAGAACGATAGAAAGAGCATGTCATACTTAAGAATCAAACATTTAGGTTATTATGTGAAGAAAATTAAAAAAATGTATACCACGTACAAATTGACAAAGTTTAGGGATACCACGTGAATTGTTCGTATATTTTAAGCAACTTGTTTGTATCCTAAGAACTAATCCTGGTCCTTAGATGATATTCTAGGATTTATTGACTTTGTAACGACATGAGAGGCCTATATAAGCACATCTACCTCCACTGCTAGAAGGTAGCTTATGAATAATGAAAAAAAAGCTGAGATTTCTTCTCAATTCCAAATCTTTTCAACTTGTACTTAGTCTGTAGTTGATAGTCATGTCTGATAATATCATGTGCTTAGACTGCTGGTGTTGATTAAAGTATGTGGGTGAGGTTAAGCAATCTTGTGCATATAATGTGGATTGTTTGTCTTGTTGGTCTAAGTCTAGTTCACATGTGCTTGGCTGTGGTGAATGAGGTTTAGATTGTCTAAAATATTAGCTTATTTCATGTGTTAATCTGTGGAAATTCACAAATTCTCATTGAAGACTGGTCGATCCGTCTTAAGCTTAAGACGGGTCAAACACCCCTCACAAAGGACAAGTGGGGATGCAATTGGGTGGCAAATGGACCCCCCCGCTTGTCCTTCCACTTGCCCTTCGTGAGAGGAGTTTGACTCGTCTTAAGTTTAAGATGGATCAACACGTCTTAAGGTGGACATTCTGATGGAAATTAGTTAATAATTATATCCTCATTGTGTCCTTATTTGTCTATTAAGTCCATTTAACAAAAATCCTGCAATACCCCAGGGTTATTACTGCATCATTCAAGTTTAGTATGAGCAATTTTGCTGAGAGTTGTTTCTGTTGAATTTCCTCTAATCAAGTATTTGGAGGCTCTCTGATTGAAGGCTTTTTGAAATGACAAATTGGCAATGTTCTACTTTAATCCCACAATGTTGTCTGTTAGTAAATCATACGTCAGTAAGACTGTAAATTTATGATCTGTTTAATCTGTTCCAGTCTAAAAACGAATACATATAACAGTCTTATTATTCCATTATGATTTCTGAATAGGAGCTACATATTTACATTTGTGTTAAACTCCCATCTTCCCCTGCACCCATATGTAAGTAATTACACGGAATAAATCAACAGATTCTATAGACGGTCTTATATGTCAGATCAATTCACTAACCCTATAATCAAACTGAATATACACACGGATTTGGGTTAGTTTGACAGGTCGGACCATCTTATATGAGACTCGCTATATAACTCAATCTTATACGGAAACCCTTGTTTGATCGTTTGAAGGTTCTTCATGTCTTGGGAATATACAACAATCTGAGAAGCTCTTTCCTTGATCTTGATAGGCTTTAGCCATCCAAAGTAACAGCAATGTTGCCATGGCGATCGAAAGACAAAGGATGGACGTCCATAATAGACGCGTGGAGAGCTTATATGGCTTGCATTGCTTCAAAACGACATCTGAAATGGGAACCTTGACAACGGAGCAATGTATAAGGTCCTCTAAATCAAGGTATATATCAATCAAATTCTGAACTGATTGAATGTAGGCGTATGCCATCAAGTATGTACTTCTTGGAAGGAATTTCCCACTTCCTATACACGATTTTGATGACATCTCTTCGTCACAAGTAAATCTTGCTAGAATCTGCAACCAAAGTGAAGTGTCGCAGTAACATAGGTTATTTCTTGATTTTAGTGTCTACGACCAGCTAGAGAAATTTTGAAGCAAAAGTTGTCTTTTCATTTCACTTACATCAGGCAAGTCGCGGATTTGAATGGCATGCTCTGGACAGATCCCGGCTAGATATTGATAGTCAGGTGGGCCACCAAAAGGGTCACAAATCTGCCTGTTTCCAAGCACATTACTGTCATAATTCACTTCAGTCAATCCTACCACCTTTGATATACCATTTATACCATTTATATTAGAATTCAACTGCAGAAAACAAATAAAGCATATCAGATATAATTTTAATTGATACGAATGTCATTCCGACCTAACTAACTAAGTGATATGTTAATACTGTTACCTGTGTAATAAAATCATGGACAGTATGGCCGAGTTGAGAGATGATAGTTTGCGATTTGAGGGCATCGGCGCAAGGAAGTAGTGAACTCAGGCTGCTATTTAAAGGGTTGTTCATGAAGTCTTGAAGAGCTGAGCAGGTATCTTCTGCAAAACTGCAATATTAACACCATAACGGCCGAGAGAGTAAACTTTAAAGTTACTCGTAAATCAATATTATAGTGGCATTAGGGACAAGTAAACGTGATTTTTACTTACGTGTGCAAGAAAAAATCAATTCCAGTTAGAGCCCAGCATGCCATCGTCAATATCCAACAGAAGAAAATAATACTGCAGAAAAGGAGTGGTGTAGGCTTACTTTGGCTCGGGTCTATAAGAAGGTTCTCAAGATATAAAACTCCGAGTATTTAAGTGAACTATACAGCCAATTTACTTACATGAAGAGTCCAGGGTGCCAGTGTAAGAAGAGTAAAACTGCCAACAAGACGAATTTATGCAGTAAGGTTAACAAACTGACTTGTCCATTTAATTAAGGCGAATGCATATGAACAGTCGCTCACCTAATCCGGCTATCAACAACAACAAGTTTGTGGTTACTACCACCAGATTCATTAAGTACCTGAGTGAGTGACGACAAAATAATACAACGAGTTTTAGAATCAGGATGAGCACAAAACTTTTAAAGTCTCATTGATAACGGGCCAATTTTGTCTTCAACTGAAAACGGGCCAAATGTGGCCGGTTTAACGACAAATGTAACAGGTAACATTTCCTATATAAGCTATAACTGGTTGTTTGTCACATGGTTACATTTGTCGTTAAACTGGCCACATTTGGCCCGTCGTGAGCTGAAGACGGAGCTGTCTTCAATGAGAATTTGTGTTTAAAGAGTTGCTGAGTGCATTAACATTTTATGTAAGTCCGAGACCATACTTACGAAGTCCAAATAGCTTGATCTATAAAACGACCGTTGCTGAGTATAAATTGTTTGATGCTACGTGATTCTGTTCCAAGTTGGTAGCTGGTGGTGTTCAATAGAGAACAAATGTTTTGATCATAAGGCAATAGAAGGTTCTGTATAATCTGCATTACTTTGTTTACTTTGTGAATCTTTCTGCGAGCCACATTGCCTGCTCCTATCACTGTATCCCTCAGCTTGTTTGTCCTGTGGAGTGTCTTCTGGTTTGCCGCAAGTGCGAAACCCGTGGCAACCCTTCATATTCAAGGATGAAATGTTTATTTTATTTCACTTTTAGATAATTAAGCTAATAATGTTTATAAAGTACGCGTTTTAAATCTAGTATATAAGCCGATGAAGCGCATGAAGACTACTTACATGGCCAAAAACGTGAAGAGAAGTAAAAGGACGAGCAACCCGTAATACGAAATATCCGTGTGATTTGTAGTTGTAGCCGAAGAAGAGTGATTTGCACGGCAAATGAAATTATATGTGATCACGAAAATACAAAATGCCAGACCACACAACAACAATGCCCCTGCAACCGCATATCCATGAATTCCGGTAAATGCTGCGGACTGAAAAATAAAACATAAAGCATTACAAAATAAAAATAAAACATAAAGCATTACAAAATAAAAAATAAAAATAAAAATAAAGAGCGAAGTCTCTTTATTTTCGCAGTACGATTTTTACTCATTTTAATACTTTTTACACCAAATTTTCCATTTGCCTATCCTTCCATAAAAAACACAATCTTACTTCTCTCTAATTTCTTTGTATTATTGATTCACCCTCCTTGAAAATTTTTAACTATAAATAATTATTCGAGTGAAAAACATGTATTTAATTCGCTAAACTTATACTAATAATTAAATTGACTCTTTCTTATAATTATGTTCTTTTTTAATTAGGGTTTATGTCAAAATTATTTATGGGCTAATTAATGTGATATTGTGGGTTTTGTAAGTGGTGGTTTATGGTTGTTGTCGGAGTGGTTCTATGGTGGTCCGCCGTCGTCGCCGGAACCGACTATGGTGGCGGGAGGGTTAAGCATGTGAGCAGTGAGGGATAGGTCGTAGGAGGGTGGTTGTGGTGGTGTTGGTTCGGTCTGCCGGCCGGAGAGGGTTACACCGGCGAGGGTCGTGGTCGTGGGAGGGTGGTCGAGCATGTGGCTGGCTGCCCTCCGGTGGTTGTGTTTATAGGTAGTGTTCATAGTTTTTCGTTTATTTCAAATGTAGTTCTGCACATTGCCAAGCCAATCTTCCATTTACATGTAGTACACATAGTGATGTTACTAAAAGATTAATAAAATAGAAGTTCCCAATCCCAATGTGAAATGCAGAAATGAGACCCGACGACGACAGCACTAGCCGAAAATATGGATGTAAATTAGAGAAGAATGGGTATGTGAATTATGGAGAAATAAATTAGGGAATATTAGAGAGGGAAGATAGAAGAAGAAAAGGAAGTGGAATTATAAAGGGTATAATTGTCAATAGTGTACTGAAATGAGTAAAATGTGTACTGCGAAAATCATGACACTTAAATAAACATTAACTGCTACGTAAAAAATTACTCGGTACTACCTTCATGGATTTTAAACGTCAAAATGGCCATAATCTTACAAGTTCCCTCTAAGTCTAACACATTTTAGGGGTTGTTAAATTCTTTTTGGATTATTTTATATTTTTAGTGATACCCCGCTACAACGTTTATTTTAGAAGTCTTTGATCAATGAGCAAGTCTCACATAAGATAGACCTTATTTTCGTCCAAAATTAAGACGAAGCAAATGTGACATTTTCGATAACTTTAACTGTAACTTTAATTTAACTGCAACATTTTAATGGTCACTCTTGATCATATATGGGAAAAAGTGTGTCTGAAGTGAGAATTTGTAGCGATCAATTTACCCTTTCTATTTCACTCCACTCTTGTGACTCTTCTATCTCCCCTCTCTTGTACTGTGATTAGAAAAACAACCGCCGATCACACACGGAGACCACCATTCCCGGGCACCCCAATTTCCTAGCCCTTGATGACCACCTTGACTCCTCTCACCACCATTGCTCCACCATCTCCCACTAATACTCACCGTCCTCCATGGCCGCGTGACCAGTGGACGATCTTAGTTCAGCTGGGACTGGGTCGGGACAAAAACTAATATGTTATTCATGGCTCACTCTATAGGCAAGCCCAACACATAATTTTAAAGGTCAAATGAGAAAAAGATTGCGGTTAGCCAATGTTCATACTTTCACCCTGTTATTATTATTTATTACTGTTACTTTCACTACATTCATTATTTTTATTGTTACGATTTCTACTCTCGCCATTAATATTGTTACTGCTACAATTTCTACTCTCGTCGTTATTATTGTTACTTTCACTATTTATGTATTTAATACTATTAATTTCACTACTTCGCTTGTTGCTACTATTATTTTAACTACTCCTACGACTGTTATTGTTACTTTTACAAGACAGACAAATACGTAGGTGATATCTTATTATATTTACTACATTTGTACAATTATTTTCACTACATACATAATTACTTTGGTATATACACAACATTATTAGGCTTATATGTTTATATAAACAAATCATTTGTGTTTATTGATATGTCTAATTTTTATATGATTTTACTCCCTAGTTTAGCTCGATTTTACATGATTGTTATACTTTGTTTAGTATATTTGTGAGCTAATTACGTGTTCTAGGTGGATTACTTGTGTTTGTTACATTTTGTAGGAATCTAAGCATTTAGAGGCTTTTTCCTAACACAATAGCAAACACCAAAGTCCAACAAGCTAATGGAAGCAAAATGGACCATGGAAAGTTAGAATGGAGAATGACAAGTCAAGCATGAAGATTTGTGAAATGGATTGAAATGCAAATGAGAATCCAAAAATGAAGCCCAATGCAAGGAGTCCACAACTCAACATAGGATGCTCCTTTGGATGCTCAAGGAATCCCAAAACTATGCAATTAACCGGAGAATTAAGGTGCTTAAAGGCATAGCTTAGGATTCCTAAAGCATTAAATGGAGGAATTAAGCAAATATAGCCGGGTTACTGAAACCCCGATCGGGGTTTCCATTCCCCGATCGGGGTTTGGCCTCTGTGAATACATACGTTTCAAGTCCCTCTCCCTATATAAAGGAGAGGGACCTCGACACTTAGGGCATCCTTTTTCATATCTTTTTTTTATCATCTTGTACATCATTCTACACTCTAAAAACACTCTTTTACATAATATCATTAGTCATTAGATTAGGTTTAGAATAGTTTAGTTTCCATTAGTTGTTACATTTATTTATTTTAATTTATATTACAAGTTCATTTTGCAAGTTATTTGGTTCCATTGTGTTCTTCAATTCCAAGTTTTATTTCCCTTGTTAAGGTAATCTTGTTTCTTGTATTGTTTTGTTATTTCCTTTGTCATTTCCATTATTTGTTAGTTATCATGTTTACTTATCATTTGTCATTAGATTAGTTATCATTATGCAAGAGTAGTTAGTCTGTCTAGGGAATTAGGGAAGGCATGCATAAATAATATTTGCAATTGTTGAAATGAGATGTTATTTGTTTGTCTTTGATTATTGATCACAATCCTTGATTAAATTCGTTAATTCTTTCTATAAGTCGAGAGGCACGGAATTGAATTAGACTAAGCATGTGTTAGTAGATCGACCTAACCATAGCAAGAGTTCGTTAGGACCCGATCTATGGTTGACACTAATATCGAGAGGTGAGTGTCTTTAGCCTAAACAATTATCGTTATTATCAATTTCCTAGTTTGAGTTGAGCATTTACAAAATTTGCATGTGTGACCCGACCTCCCTAGACTCTTCCTTTATTATTATTGTTGTTACATAAACCCACAAACCAATCGATAACCGTCGTTGATAGAATTCACCCCATAACAACTTGTATAGCAACTCCCGTCTCCTTGTGTTCGACCCCTATTACTACATTCACTTGTATCTAGGGTATTTATCTTTGATTAGGTGTGCGATAGCCTATCATTTATATAAAAAAATCATTCGTTGCTTAATTTTATCAAATTTAGTTTTTATATCATGTAATACCTGAGGTATTACTCAGTCGAGTAAGGCGCGTACTCGACTGAGTAGACGGATGGCTCGGTCGAGTTGGGTGTGTACTTGGCCGAGTGTGTGTTTAATTTGGTCAAGTTGGTTTTCGACTCGGTCGAGTAACCTGGTGCTCGGTCGAGTAAGGAGGTCACCAGTATGTGTTATTGGGTACTCTGTTTAGGCTGATATTATTGGGAAAATCCATGTATGTGTTCACTCGGTCGAGTGCATTGGGTACTCGGTCTAGTGCGTTGGGTACTCGGTCGAGTGGTCCATGCATTTGTTATTTTAATTTTCGCGTGGGACCTAGCTTATATGAAAGGCTTTTCTCTCCCTTGTTTCCTCATGATTCTACATTAGTAACATAAACTCTCATAAAAACTCTATTATTTCTCTAATTAATCCTTAATTGCTCTCTAATTAATCCTTATTTGCTCTCTAATTACTCTTTAATCATCTCTTGTAATTGTGGTGGAATTCAATATTCTAGATCTTTCTCTTATCTTTTCCAATCTTTGTAAGTAATCTTCATCCTTAATCTTGTGATTTCATCTAATCATCTTTTACGTAGGTTTAGAGTAATTAGTATGTAACTAGTGATTAGCTTGATTATTAAGTTGAGATTAATGTTATTAGATTGTTATATATTGTTTAGAATATATTATAATGATTACCTTGAGTTAGATTATTGTTGATAGAGTATAATTTTGGGAAAATGATTATAGTTGATGGAATTGTTGTTGAATAACCTAGAAATGGGGGGAAAGTGTTGTAGATTATAGTTTATTGTTTATTCGTATGAGATTTGAGATAATGTGACCCAAATTATGATTATTGGCTTTGTTAGTGTTAGAATTGAGGGAAATAGTTATATATAGTGGTAATTAGTCTTATTTCATAGGATTTGATAGTAATTAGTAGTAATTATTATTATTATGATATTGTAGGTGACGACTTTGTAGAGGAGGACTTCTAGCCTTGACTTCTTGTGATTTGCTTGTAGAGTTGATAAGCTACAAGATAGGTTAATCCTACTAGGTTTATGTGTATGTGATTGATTGATGTGAATTATAATATTATTGTAACATGTTCATTGGCGTTTTGGTGATTGATTGTGTTTGTGATATATTGGTGTATAGGAGGTGATATTTATACGGAACGTGTTGCGAAAAATCGGCTCCATAGAATCTGTGGGTCGCTTCTCATGGTTCCCCCCATGGAGGAGATAATTCACGTGGTTATGACTTGGGTCTGGGGTGACACATGTTGTGGTATGGCCCATTCTGTCTACGGCGTGCCCTAGACACAGTGGTGTGCTTGTTTATGACACTGCAATTGGTGGTACCTTGTGCTCCTTGATGGCACTATAGTGTTGTAATACTCCATGCGTGGGGTGCCCCTGAATAGATCAATTGATAGGTTTAAAATATGACTATTGCTTAAAAGGGATTGAAAGTACTACTCATATCAACAAAGTGCACTTTTTTCTTGTTATCAATGCAAAATAAATCCACAACGTGCTTGGCTGGAAGTAGTCTTATGAGGGGTGACCTCATTTAAATTTCATGAGATGCGCATTAGTGAAGACAAAATACGCTGGAAAGAACCCGTGTTAATCGGTGGGTCATGTACACAGCCTGACAAGCTACCGTGAGTGACCGCTCCCGACTCAGGATTTGGGTTAGGGTGTTACAAGTGGTATCAGAGCAACCCTGCGACCGTGTGGTGAGCCTATGGTAAGAAGTACCTGGGTAACCCACCTAGCGGGGCAGGATTCTGGGAATGCTTGGCTGCGGTCAGATGCTTCCCCCTCGCAACGAGGACGTTGCGTTTCTTCAAGTAGGGGTGTGTAATACTCCATATGTGGGGTGCCCCTGAAGAGATATATTGATAGGCTAAAAATCTGACTAGTGCTTGAAAATACTACTCATATCAACAGGTGACCTCCGTGGAAATTCCCTTGATGTGTATGAGTGAGGACAAATTACACTAGAAAGGGCCATTGTTGATATGTGGGCCATGTACACGGCTTGGCAAATTACCGTGGGTGAGCACTCCCGACCCAGGGTTTGGGCTGAGGGGTTACATGTGCGCTACTTGATGCCACCGGTTATGTGTGATGGTGATAATGTAATTTCATATGATTGATTGTGTACATATAAACTGACTGTTGTATGCTTGTTTATCTACCGTGACCTATACAATATTCTCGGCTTATTATGAGTAGACTTGAGTAGGAGATGATGATGATTGATATTGGATGCATCTTGGTTGGTTGCACGGGCTTAGATAGGATTAGAATCATCATTTGTTTTTATCTTGTTTTAGGTTTTGTAATTTTTGAGACTTTCAGAGTTGTATTTGGATTTGAGAACTTAGTAGACTTTGCTGACTTTCTTTTATTGATAAACTTGTTTTGGAAACTCATGTTGGTACATCTTACCCTCGGAAAACCAGGCGTAATACATTCCCATACTTGGAAGGCCTTGCTTAAAGGTTCCGGGTATGGCGGGGTGTTACAATCAGTTGATTATCTAAATGTATTAAACTTATATATTTAAATAAATATTAAATATAAGATTCGTTTATAACTTAAAAGAGTTCATTATTATGGTAATACTCCATGCGTGGGGTGCTCCTGAAGAGATCCATTGATAAGCTTAAAATCTGACTAGTGGTTAAAGGGATTGAAAGTACTATTCATATCAACACAATGCACTTTCTTTTCTAATTATCCATGCAAAGGAACTCCACAGTTAAGCGTGTTTGGCTGAGAGTAGTCTTAGAATGAGTGACCTCCTGCAAAGTTTCCTGCGATGCGAATAAGTGAGGACAAAATGCGCTGGATAGTTCCCATGCGTGTTGATTTGTGGCCCATGTAAAGCCTGATAAGCTACCGTGAGTGACCGCTCGTGACCCAGGGTTTCGGTCGGGTTGTTACAAGTGGTATTAGAGCAACCCTACGACTGTGCATTGAGCCTGTGGTGAGGAGTACCCGGGTCATTCGCCTAGCGGGGGAGGATTCTGGGAATGCATGACTGCGGTCAGACGCTGTCAGGCGCAACGAGGAGTTGCGTTCGGGGGAGCTCATGGGAAGGTTCTCGGGATGCGCATAAGTGAGGACAAAATGCGCTCGAAAGGACCTGTGTTGATCTGTGGGTCATGTGCACAGCGTGAGTGACCGCTCGCGACACAAGATTTATTTGGGCTGGGGTGTTACAATTATATTTTATTAAATTAGAAATCTAAAGGATTATGTATTGTATCTGTTAGGACTCTTGATTTATTGAACTCTTTATAGTTTTCAAATTTCAATTGAATTACTTTATATTAATATATTTTTAACATCTTTATATATCATTTCATTAAAGTCCCTTGACTTCCGGTTTATGTATATAGTATTAGAACTAAATTAGATTAACCTACCTATCTATTCAAATGACTAAAAAATAAATATACACAAAAAAATGTAAATTATGGGTCCACTAATATTATCCGGTAAAAGTGTCATCTTCACTTAATAAATTGATTAATAACTTTTAACATAACATAATCTAAAATAAGTAATCTAAAGTTTTCTAAACCGAATTTAAATTATTGGTACTGAATTTATGGGATCTAAATTGTACTAGATTTATAAGATATAAATTGATTTGAAATATAGAATCTTAACTGACTTATAAGACCTAAACTGAGATAAAAGAGTGACTTTAAGCTAAAAATAAAAACTAAAAACAAAAACAAAACAAAAAGTATACTTTTTTCCTATCCACTCCAAAGGTTACATTGACTTTTTGGCATTATTCATAGGTGTGAAGAATATTTCGTATATAAAAAAATATATATTTAGATGAAATCGTATGTGATTCATCGCTATAATTGTTATGGAATATCAAAAATATATTTTTTAATAATGTGTAACTGAAGATATACATTGTAAAACGTGTTTCGATATGTGTCATACAAAAGTCAGTATTATTTTCAGAGTGGATGGGAAGGAGGGTGTGATTTAGACTAAACTCACACCCTTATGAAATTAATTGACTCAAGATTATACCTTTATATGTTTTGAGATAGTGATAATAAATCATCGTACTCAAAACTAGACCTGGCAAAACTAACCCGACTCGATTGACCTGACCTGAAAAGGCTGACTCGAGATCGAAATTGACCCGAACTATAACCCTCCGATGTGACCCAAATCCAAATTGACCTGGCCCGACCCGAACATGATCCGAGTTGTCTTCACCCGAAACTGACCCGACAACCTGAAATGACCCAATCCGAAACCCTAACCCGAGAATGACCCAAAAAAATATAACTCTAATTGATCAAAAAAGACTTCAAATGAGTAAATGTACTTTATTTTCTTCTTAATCATTGACCCCAAAATGATCCGGACCCGAAGTAACCCGACTTGTTGACCCGAACTGGCCCGATCAACTTACCCAAAAAAAACCGAAACCCGAAATAGCCCGACCCGACTTGAACTAACCTGGTAATATGATAAACTCGAAAGAAGCCTTATTGGTTGAACAAAGGTCTCGAGACTTGCTCCTCTATTCTGGAACTACCAAACCAAAAAAAGAATGTTGTACCTATGGGATAAAGGAAGAGAAAAACCGAGGATTTTACAAGGCATGTTCGTTGGTTGACCCAAGCAAGTGCCTTGCAGTCTTACACTCGAGGTCTAAGATCCGCGGCTAGGCCTCCCCGGTACCCTTTTTGGGACACCCAAAACCTCTCAAACACGTTTAACATGCCCGACCCGAATTGGCCCGATCCAAACCTGATCCGATTACCCATTTACCAAGTTTACTCAAAAAGTACCAAAAGTCCTAAACCTTCATATGTCAAAACTCAGAACCTATGGTTTATATTATAGTCCAATTGCGGAGTTTAAGATTTTTAGTTATTGGCTAAAGATTTTCAGGGAAGCAAACAAGGAATGAATAAAGTAAACTAGTTTTAAACCCGTGTAAAAAATACACTGGTTGCAATTATAGGCGCTATTATTGGATTAAAAAGTATATAAACGAGCTTTATTCAAACGTTTCGCTAATAAGTAAGACAAAGAAATGTTCTCCATAACCAAACATGAAACCTAGTCCCGTGTTGATTAAGAGCATATTTGGCCTAAGTTATTAAACATAAATTTTTGTTTCGCAATTTTACTTTTTTATAAGTGTTGAGTTTTTATGAAATTATATTCAACTTTTGAGCAATAACAAAGTACGGAGTATATATGTATTTGGTCAGCTTGTGTTTTTCAACAAAAAAAAACTCAATAAGAAACATGGTTAAACATATACTAAATTTTTTATAAGTGCGTTTTTAAATAAAGAAATAAACTTAATTGAATAATGAATGTAAGATCCGAGTAAATTGTTTAACAAACACAATTAAGAATAGATGGACTCATGTATGTACTCGCTTTGTTTGCGCCTAGCTATACCTCGCTCCTTATCTCACTCAAATTCTAGTTTCAAAGATTGCAAACCTATAAACTTAATATAAATTTATTGTTTGCACTGTCTCATGTTATCTAACTCAATCGCTCTCCCATTTTTAATTCTACCCTATAAAAAAACCCTAAAAAATAACTTGACGTTGGCTTCACATATTTCTCGCAAAAATCACATAAATAATGATCATATAGCCACATAATAATTAGTCCTTATTATACTCCAATCTTTCATAGTGTTTATCACAAAAAAATGTCATGTATTTTATGAATGCCAGGGTAAATTTTATTTTGCAAATTTTTAGTTACAAATTTTCTTATACGAACAACATATATTATTTATAAATTAAAACCAAAAGTTTTTCATTTATAAATTAGGTTTATTCATAGACGGAAATCAAATTGTTTTAAAAAAATATATTTGTACAAAAGTATAAGAAATAAGGAGAGAAATTAACTAATTAGTAGGGCAGAGCATGGATCGGATATCCGATCCGAAACCATTTTTCGGATCGGATACCCGATCCGAAAATCAGGTTTTTTAATATCCGATATCTGATCCGAATACTTCGGATATCCGACTTTTAGTATCCGAAAATATCGGATCGGATATCCAAATATCCGATAGATATCCGATTTACTTTTGTCTGGTTCATTATCTAATCATTTTCAAAATCTGAATTTGTGAGCCAAGTTACTTTTGTAGATCGAAAACACCCATTATTTGGGCAAAAAAAAATACAATATTTTTACAAGATTGCAACCCAAATTAATTCAACACAAAAGTATTGTTCTTATCTTCTATTTTCAGTACATAATGATTTTGGCCATATTTTTGCAGTAGCTTGATATATATAATCTATCTAACCATCTTGAAGCATTACCTTAGATCTTTATACACTTTATAGTGTAGTAAGTAGTAACATATATGAGATAAGTAAGAAAGGTAAGGGTATTTTGAGAAGATTAATATTAAAGAAGAGCAATATAAAGGGTGATGACGATGATAAGAATAGGGAAGATGAACAAATGCAAATTAAGTAAAGAAAAATAGTAGAGAGAGAAGGGGGATCAAAATGTGGCTGCAAAAGTGTGAGAAGTTAGGTTAGGAGTATTAGTAGTTACACCAAATTAGTCCCACTTGGGCCTAAAGATACGGAGTCCATTGCAATAAATGTAAGAATCAAGTTTTTTTTTATCGGATATCGGATATCCGAAAGTTTTAAATTTGATATCCGAGATCTGATCCGAGATCCGAAAGTTTCGGATCGGATATCCGATCCGAAATGTTTTTCGGATCGGGTTCGAATCGGATATCGGATCGGTTCGGATAATCGGATTTTTTGCTCAGCCCTACTAATTAGGATGATGGAGGTGGCGATTAGAAAGAGTAATTAATTAGTAGGAAAAAATATGGGGCCAATTACTTTATTATTCTATTAAACTAATCAGCAAATAAGAAACCTTCAAATGACTCCTCTTTTATATATAGTAGATTCGAAAAAAAAATTGAAATTCTTAACTAAAACTCGATGTTTTGGAGGACAAGTGTTACTACATGCCCCCAACTCCACCATTGGTTTCAAATTTTAGTGCTATAAAAAGTAGGAGCAAAAATATATAACAATTAAGTTTTATGTCCGGCACAGCGCGAGCTAGCTCTATTTATCATTAAATTTTATTTTATCTAAAATATAATTGCACAAAAACATAAACAACTCAAGATTTACCACTTATAAAAGGATATATCTTAATAGTTATGATGAGATGTAAAATTTATTAAAAAGTTATTAGAAGCATTCACTACTTTTGTTGGTAATATTATTACTTTCACGGCATAACATGTTAATATTATTACTATTGTTAATGTTAATTTTATACAGTCAGTGTCAATATTATTACTTTCACTACTTTCGCATTTAATACTATTAATTTCACTACATTGATTGTTACTACTATTACTGTCACTACGCCCGCAACTATTATTGTTACTGTTACTAATTAAATAGCCACACGTGAAAATGTTGGTATAATTATTTTAAATAAATATCAAATATTAGATTATACTCGTAATCAATTAAGAATAGAGATTTAAAGAATTATAGAATATTATATCTTTTGCCTCTATAATTTCTAAAACTTAACATACCTATATTATATTGATTGATTGATATGCTACCAATTTACTACTTCATGTATCTAGATTATATAGTACGGAGTATATGAATTTAGATGTACTTACAGCCCAATAATGTTTGTTATGAAGATCATATCCCCCATCATAGTACTTAAAATGTTGTGAAGGATCAATCCTATGCAAATTCGACGACGACGAAGATGCAGAGGATGCTAAAGCAATGGGTAAAATCGAAGACAAAATGGAAGAAGAAATAAAGAAGAGAGTGATTGGTGTAGTTATCGGACCCTTAAAATGATTGTCATATTTCTGCGATATAGACATTGGCAGATTAAAGGGTGGTTCCGAAAAAAGTGATTAATGATGTAGATTGTTGTCATGGGATCAAAAATAGGAAGCAGTGTAATGAAAATAGTAGTGTGAAGGGCATGTAGTTGCTTGCTTGGTCAGGTAAGAATAGCTTGAGGCCCTTGTTTTATGGCATTAAGAGAGGGATGAAGTATGGGGTACGAAAGAGATCATTTAACCCAAACTAATGCTTTGCCTAAACTTAATCAATACGGAGTATAAGTTTGTTATGTCCTCATTCAATGTGGAATTATTGTCACAAGTATGGTAATTCTAATATCAATTTAGGCATGTTTATGCTTTAACTTATATTACTCCGACACTTTACTTTGATTTTGTGTCACGTGCGTGTAACTTGGAGTGTTAACCATGGTACGACAATTTGACACTTTATTTTAGATGTCAAAATTGAAACTTATACTAAAAGTAACCATATCTGACACTTTGAAGTTGTGTCACGTCCAACATATGCAGCTACTTAAGGCGAAATAAAATATATGTTGAAACTTAAAATATAGGTTTAAGATATGTCAATTATGACTGATTCATTTATTTATTTGTCTTTTATATTTTTTATAAGGATAGTTTAATTAAACACAAACAAATTATCAGGACGGAGAAAGTAATTAACACCACGTACACTCGATGCCTTATGGGCTCCCTTTCTATGTCTTAAATTTCTGAATTGATTTGTACACTTATTAAGGGTTGTTTTTTTATTAGCTTTATAACCCCCAAGTCCTTAAGGAATGTTTCTTTTCGCCTAAAATGGTCACTTTGTAAGCTCTTTTATTTCTTGGAGGTGTGTACTCCCGCGTGGATCATTCCTCACTCGTGACTAGAGGCACATGGGTCAATCGGATTGGATTCGGGTCGCATCAATTCAGGTCGGGTCAATTTGGGTCTATCATATTATCGGGTTAGTTTGGTTGAGTCGGGTTGTTTCGGATTTCGGGTAAGTTGATCGGGCCAGTTTCGGGTCAACGGGCCGGGTTATTTCGGGTCAATAATTACGAAAAAAAGGTGCATATAGTCATTTCAAGTCTTTTTTGTTCAATTAGAGTTATATTTTTTCGGGTTAGTGGTTTCGGATCGGGTCATTTCGGGTCGACGCACTTCGGGTCAAGTTCGGTTCGGGTTAATTCGGGTTTCGGGTTATATTCGGGTTTTGCAATTCGGGTTAATTTCGACTCTCGGGCCAGCCTTTTCGAATCGGGTCATTCGAGTCGGGTTGTTTTTACGAGGTCTACTCCTTAGTGTCTGCCCTTAATGGTAAAGCAAAGAAGAAGGTTTTCTTTAATGAGTTTATTTTATGTTACTTTTCCTAGTTCCGGTCAATTATTGTTCAATTTTTTTTTTTGCCTCAGTTAATTGTTGTCATTTCTATATTAGAAAGAATTTCTATGAGTAAATTGAACACCCTATGAGATTATTGTCCAGTTCTCATCCACTAAGTATCATCACAAATGGTCCCCTACTCTTTCCTTAGTTTTGTGTCAAAATGAAAGGACAACAATTGACCGGGAGGAAGGAAGCTCTTGTATGTTTAGTTACGTACGAATTGAGATGCATATTTGTTTTTTGGGATTTCCTATGTGGTACGTACCCTCGTGTTTTTTCAATTTCTACATGGTACCCTTCTCTTTTCAATTACTTAATGAAAACTTCTTAAAATACCCAAAAAGCTCTAATCCGTCATTTTAAATTGTTTAGTTTATGCATTTTCTATTGATTTTTCTTTCGCGATAATTTATCAAACTCTTATCACAAATTGCGTTTACTTAATTTGAAATATATTTTCTTTATTAAATTTAATTGTTAAAAAACTCAAATTTTATATGTTTTTGTATTTTATAGACAAATTATGAAATAAAGAGGTATCAGTGATGTTTCTAGACGATGAGGAATACCACGTAGAAATCGAAAAAACGAGTGTATTATGTAGAAAATCCCTTCTCTTTTCTTACTCGATTAGGATACATATTTCAATACATATTTCAATATTCCTTTCAATGATGTATAAGTTCATTTTTATTTAAGAGGTGGAGTTTAGAACAAAAAAAATACTACTCCTATTTGACTCATTAGTTATTAAATGGATTATATTCGGCACAAAAACCAAGGATGTGTGAGATAAATCATTTTAATAATAATATTATAACACAAATACCCCACTTGCACATGTGCATTTACAAGGTAAAGTTTACTATAAAAAAAACGTAAATTCTTATTTCAGATGTACCATTTTTGTCTGAAAAATAAAACGAGATTATGGTGTCACTTTTTAATAAAATGTAACCATTGCTTATATCAACTTGTTTTCAATAGTGGTTACATCTAACTGTAAAGTGATTACAAAATCTCGTCTTATTATTTCAGACCAAAATGGTCCGTCTGAAGCAAGACCAACTGAAATAAAAATTATAACTATTGACTGACACACCTATAAATGATAAATAATACTCCCTTTCCAATAATTTTCTTATATCCAACGGAAAAAAAGGGAAAAATGATTATACATCGGATGTACTACCTCAGACTAGTATGATTTTGAGTTTTTGTGCATTTTACATCTTATATATGATGCTTTTTGAGTTTTATTGTAATTTTTTTGAAGTTAATGTTCAAATTAATAAACTCAAAAAGTTTAGAGTATGACTCATACTTTTTATTACTAAACTCAAAAACTTTATTGTCAAGCTCAGAAACTAAATTATCTGTGTTAGTACATCAGAGATATAATACACTTACTTGGAAAAAAACACAAAAGATAAGTAATTGAATGATTAATAAATTGGGCTAAAGAGATGAATGAAAAGACCAAAAGTTAAAAGGCAAAGTTAAAAGGGGTATAACACCTCGATTTTGCGTCAATTTCACTTTGAAGAAGTTCATGTATCTTCAAGATTAAAGTTGAGAAAAAGCAAAGAATATGATATAAGATGAACAAGTATTTGAGAAAATTGTAGGGAGAGAGTGCATGAGAAAATTGTTGAGATCTTATTATTAGAATGAACGAATGGATGAATTGAATGTCCTCCTTAGATATCTGACATAAACTGACACTAAATAGAAGTCGTATTGTTTAACAAACTCCAACAACCTAAAACAAACTTTACAGTAATTCTCCTATGTGATCGTCTTATATCATAGAACGGGCCTAATAGGAGAAATAACCCATTAAAATTAGAATTTATTATTGAAAAAAAAAAAATGATAACCCATAAATAACTAAGGGATTTTCTATCGTGTACCCTTGTATTTTCTCGAATTCTAAAATATACCCTCGATTTTAAAGAAATATCTGATATACCCTGAACTCCCATCCTAATTTATTAAAGCAACAACCACAGAGCTGATGTGTCGCTCTGTGGTTGAAAGTAAACAATTCAAAGGCAACTTTTCACTTGCTAAATTTTAGGACCACGTTCTATGCATCAAGTTAATTAGATGACTTGAATGTTGCCTACTTAGAATTGTTCAATTATAATAGTAAAAAATAACATTGTTTGTAAAAATTTAACGTCGTAAAAAACAAATTGGAACCATGAGACTAATAAAATAATTTGATTAAACAGACTCATCAATTTAGTAGAAATAACATATACTCCGTAATTATATAATCTAATGTGCATAAACATAATGTAATATTAACAAAAAATGCAGAAAAACCAGAAATTAATGAATGAAGAATATCTCAAATGCAAAAGTAAATGAAAAAAATTGCTTAAATAACTTAAATATAGTAACACTATGTTTTATCAGACAGAAATGCAATACTACCGTCTCGCTTAATACGGGCACTGTCGTCTTTATTTTAAGTCTTAAAATAGGTGGCTACAAATGAAAGAAGCAAATACTACCACTTGATGGTAACAATGATATTAAAAAACGGAATTACTTTTTCACATACGAACTTTACTCTTTCACATACATTTTTTTCATTAACTTTACACATCATACCCTTTTCCTAAACCTAGACAAAGTAAAACTTATACATTAGGCTTTCCCAAAATTTGAATCTAATTGTTCTAAAAATTTAAATAATAGATTAAACTTCTCCAACTAATGAATTAATTTTATTATTTAGCAATTATTAAAATGTCTATTCAAATTATTAGGGTTTGTTTATTGCAAATCAGTGAATTAATTGTGAAAATGTTCATCAATTGTTGTTATCAATAGAGGGGCAGAGGTTCTGGACGGTGGAGGTTCTGGGCATGGGTCGTGGGTGTCCCGGCGTGGTGGTTGGTGGTTGTCGGAGTAGGGTGAGGGGGGTGGCCGTGCGGGAGAGGGGGGGGTGTTGGGGAAGAGGAGTGCAAGGGGAGGGAAGGTCAGGGAAGGGAAGGCCGAGGACGGGTTTGGGAAGGGAAGGTCGGGGGGTCGTCGGATCCAAGGGAGGGTGGTGGTCGGAGTACGGGAGGGGGACATGATGAGTATTGGGACAGGATTGTCGGAGAGGAGAGTGCGGGAAAGGAATGGAACCCAGGTTGGTCGGAGCCACGTTTTCCGGCGACCGAAGCAAGGTGTTAATGTAAATTTAATGAGGAAAGGGAGGATAAAAATAAATTGTATAAAAGACAATGGAAAATGACGAGGGTATTATTGTAAAAGGCGTATGTGAAAGAGTAAAATTTGTATGTGAAAAAGCACGTCCCTTAAAAAAAGCACTCATATACATATATTACGAGAACTCATAGACATTAAACAAACTATATGCATATATATATATATATATATATAGAGAGAGAAAGGATCATGTGAGTCCTTATAGAAATAGTGAGTCCATAAGTCCTTTTGTGAGCCATTGGATCTTGGAAATGAAGGGTTGAGATGAAAACAAGAAAATGATCATTAGTGGGTGTTTAATCCACTTCTCTCACATCCCCACTAATCAAACCCACTAATACATACCCAATCCAAACCCTAATACTTATACCCTTCCCTCATCTTTTTCTCTCATTTTAACCTCCCCACTCTCTCTCTACCTCCCTTATCTCTCATCATTTCTCTCAAATAAAAATCACAAACAAAAAAACCCAAAAAATCCCACCTCTCCCTCACTCACCCACCTCCACCGGGCCCCACAGCAATTTCCGGCCGCAACAACCGGACCCCCTGCCGCCCCCTCCTCCTGTCAACCTCCTTCTCTTCTCCCTCACTCACCCACCACCACCGAAATACCTCCACCACCATCCCTTACTCACAACCACCACCGACCTCCCTCACTCACCGACCGCCGTCACTCCCTCGGCCTCCTTCTCCCGCACCAGCCACCTCATGTCCTCCCTCCGACGTCCACTGCCGCTGCCCAGTCGGTGGTGGTGGATCTTAGTGAGGGAAGTTGTGGTGGTTTGGGCTAGATCTACTTTTTTTCCTTTTCTTTTTTCAAATTCTTATGCATTTTTTTTGTGTTTCTTGTGTTTTTCTGTTTTTATTTGGTTGTTTGGTTGTTTTTTAATTTTGTTTTTTCTTATAGTTTTTTATGTTCAGATCTGATTTTTTTGAGTTACACAATTAAAGACTGAAGTTACACTTATAAGCCTTGAAGTTACACTTATAAGTCTTGAAGTTACACTATTAAGGCTTGAAGTTTTGATTATTTTTCTGTTTTGCTTGTCTTTTTCCTTTTCTTTTTCTTCTTCAGTTTTGCTTAAATATGTGTTTTGTTTATTTTTCTGTTTTTCTTTGTTTTTTAGATCTGAAAAGGTGGGTCAAACTTTAATGACGTCTATTAAAATATCACATATTATTTATTAAAGTCACACATATTGTATATTAAAGTCACACATATTATATATTAATGTAACACATATTATATATTAAAGTAACACAAATCCTCTATTAAAGTTACACATATTGTATATTAAAGTAACACAAATTCTCTATTAAAGTTACATGTCTTATTTATTAAAGTCACATATATCAAAGTAACACATATTATTTATTAAAGTAACACAAAATGACCTTAAAGTTATATAATGACTGAAGTTACACTTTTTATATCTGAAATTACCCATATAATGACTGAAGTTACCCATATAATGACTGAAGTTTTTTTATATGTTTTATATGTTTTTATATGTTTTATATGTTTTATATTTATTAAAGTAATACAAAATGACCTTAAAGTAACACATTTTTTTATATGTTTTATGTTTTTTTTTTAATTTGTTATGTTTTTATTTTTTTATTTTAGATTTCGTTTTTTTATTTTTTTATGGTGTTTATATTTCTAGATCTAAAGTTACACTATTTTAGACTAAAGTTATATAACTGAAGTTACATAGGTTTGGACTGAAGTTACATAGGTTTGGACTGAAGTTACAGAGATTTGGACTGAAATTTGACTAGTTTGGACTGAAGTCACACTAGAAAAGACTAATGCATAAAATTACCCTATAAATGACTAAAGTTACACAAATAATAATTGAAGTTTCACTAATAAAGTAAAATGTTACACTCATAAAAATGCTAAAATTTAATTGTATTTTGGGTTAAAGTTACACATATAAGGCTTGAAGTTACACAAATAATGGTTGAAGTTACAATCAGAAAAGGCTAAAATCACATAAAATTGTCTTAAAGTTACATAAATTCAAATTCATATAGTCGAAATCACATTTTAGCTTGAAGTTACACAAATAATAGTTGAAGTTACACTCGTAGTGACTGAAATTACACTCATAAAAAGGGTAAAATCACATAAACTTGTCTTGAAATTTCATAAATTCAAATTTATGTAGTCGAAATCAAATTTTAGTTTGAAGTTACAAAAATAATGGTTGAAGTAACACTCGTAGTGACTGAAGTTACACTCCTAAAAAGGCTAAAATCACCTAAACTTGTCTTGAAATTTCATAAATTTAAATTTATATAGTCGAAATCACATTTTAGTTTGAAGTTTCATAAATAACGGTTGAAGTTACACCCATAATGACTGGAGTTACACTCATAAAAGTCTAAAATGACATAAATTTGTCTTGAAGTTTCATAAATTCAAATTTATATAGTCGAAATCACATTTTAGTTTGAAGTTTCATAAATAACGGTTGAAGTTACACTCATAATGACTGAAGTTGCACTCATAAAAAGTCTAAAATGACATAAATTTGTCTTGAAATTTCATAAATTCAAATTTATATAGTCGAAATCACATTTTAGTTTGAAGTTTCACAAATATGGGCTGAAGTTACACTCACAAATCTCAGAAATTCAAAAGTGCTCAAAAAGTGATTAACTAAAGGCTAGAGAGAGAAAGTTAATTAATTAGTGCATAGGTAAATGATTAGTGTTAAGTGTGCTTTTGTCTCTACAATCTCATCCATTCATCTCCCTCATCCAATGGCCAAGATGAGGACTCATGGACTCACAAAAATTGTTGGACTCATAAGAACCTATCTATATATATATATATATATGTATATATATATATATATATATATATTAAGTCTTGCTTAATACAAGCACTACCGTCTTAATTTTAAGACGGGTCAAATACTACCACTTGATGGTAGCAATGACAAAACTGTTGATATTTTTTAGGCAGCAACTGAGATGATTTGATATGTATTTAACCCGTCTTAAATGAAAATTTGTGATATACTCCCTCCTAGTTGGTCATTTCTTCCCTCTTTCCTTATTGGGTAAGTCGGGTTTTCTTCCCTCTTTCCCTTTTTGGATGTGGGTTGTGTGTTTTGTGTGGTCTAAATTCATTTGTATGTGGGGTAGTGTGTTTTATGTGGTCCAAATTCATTTCCTTAATTTTTGTGTAAAAGGGAAAGGGGAAGAAATGAGTGGCTAGGAGGGAGTACATTTATATATTATGGGTGCAGTCGAATTTTGACAAGTCTACAGTACCACTTAATTGATAACGAGGTAAAGATATATATTATGATTTTATTAATTAGTACTTATACTTCAAAAATAAAATTGATATAAGTTGTAATTGTTTCTTATATATAGGGTGACATCATTCAAGTATTGTTTCTTATAACACTGCTAAAAATTAATAATGCATAATATACAAAATATCAAAGTTTTCAACTAAACCGAATATTGAAAATGAAATAGCAACAACAAATCCTAAGTGTAGAAATTATTTTTAAAATCTATTATATACTAAAGAGGAATCATTTTAAGGCTTCTTATTGGCTAATGAGTTTTGATGGAACAAAAAAACAATGGGTCCCACATTTTTTTCTACTATAATTAATTACTCTCTCTCCTTTACTTAATTAATTTCTCTCCTCATTTCTTATACTTTCATACAAATTTATTTTCTAAAATAATTTAATTTCCAACTATGAATAAATCTAATTTATAAATGAAGTATGTTTGTTTTAATTTATAAATAATTCATGTTGTTGTACGTATATGGAAATTTCACACTAAAATTTCCGAAAAAAAATTACTCTGGTATTCATAAAATACATGACTTTTTTTGTTGTGATGAACACTATGAAAGATGGGTGTATAATAAGGATTAATTAATAAATATGTGGCTATATGATCATTATTTCTGTGCTTTTTGCGAGAAATATGTGGAGGCAACGTCAGTTATGTTTTAGGAGTTTGTTTTTTAGGCAGGGCAGAGAGCGAGTGAGTGAGATTACATGAGACACGGCAAAAAATGAATTTATAGGTTTGCGATTTTCTGAAACTAGAATTTGAGTAAGATGAGGATCGGATTATAAGCTCAAACATAGGGAAAACATACATGAGTCAATCTATTCTTAATTGTGTTTGTTAAACCATTTACTCGGATCTTACATTCATTAATCAATTATGTTAATTTCATTATTTAAAAGCGCACTTATAAAAAATTTAGTATATGTTTAACCAAACTTCTTATTGAGGTTTTTTTTTTTAAAAAAAAACACAAGTTGACCAAACACATACTCCATATTTCGTTATTACTCAAAAGTTAAATATATCAACACTTTTAAAAAATTACTTGCGAAATAAAAATTTATGTTTAATATATTAGGCCAAATATGCTCTTAATCAACATGAGATTAGATTCCATGTTCGGTTAGGGAGAATAATAATCTATGTCTTATTTATTAGAGTAATGTTTAAAAATTTTCATGTATATACTTCTTATTCCAATAATAACGCCTATAATTACGACCCGTGCATTTTTTGCACGGGTTTATAACTAGTATATTATTAGAGTGAAATAAGTGAGGAGACTAGCTACTTATTACAGTACACATGTATCATTTTAAGAAAATTGCGATAATATCTTATATTCATGGATAAAGCATTAAAGCGCGTAACTTGTAAAAACAATAATATATGCACAAAGAAATGTTCCAAAAAATTTAAATACGGAGCATCAGTTATTTATTATTTTACATTTAATACCGAGAGAATTATTCGTTCATTTTCTTCTTCTTTTTTGTTGCTAATTTTTTTAGAAAATATTTGTGAACTGAAATTTATTATTAAAAATCGCAACATCTTTAATAGAACCGGTATGTACAAATCTTTTCATTATCAATGTAATTTATATTTATCTTTTTTAATACCTTTATTACTAATAACGGTTTAAATAGCATACCCGTACAATTTGCACGGGTTTAAGACTAGTATTAGTTTCTAAGATAGCCCAATTATCCAAATTTGAGTTATTTAATGGTTACATAATGCCACAAAAATTGTATATTGGTGAGTAAATAAGGATTTTATTGATGATTACAAGTATTATTTTTGACGAATAATTAAATAAAACCGCCAAGATATAATATTTAGAATTGTAAAATTTTAGTATTTAGGGTATTTGTAGAACAATTGATTGAGTTTATGGGTATCGTGTGTAATTTTAAAAAACCGAAGTTATATCGTAAAATCTGAAAAAATAACACAGCGTTACATCGTAGAAAAACCCAATAATTAAATACTCTAATGTCTTTGCAACCCTACTACTCCGCAGTCCGCACACCTCATATTCACGCCAATTCCTCCACTGCCTCTGCAACCGCGTCGTCACCACCACACCACTCCGCAGCCTCTTCAATTCACAACCTCGCTACTTCCTTAATCCACATCCGCAAAAACTGAAACTAAGATTAAGATGTTAATAGTCGTCGTCTCCGACAACGACAACGAGAACTCGCCAACTACATAGGTTTTAATTTGATCTTGTAAGTTTCAGATTTTTAAAATAAAACTCATTATTTTAAACTTTAGTTAATTGTTTTTTTTTTTAAACTTGAATACTCATATTTTTACATTGAGAACTTAAAATTTTCATTGAAAATTATGAGTTTCAAATTACTTCTTAAAATCTCTAGTAGATAATTAAATTAGAAGGTAATAAAACATCAACAAAATTTAACTTCATAACTCCTAATTTTAGCTTGAAAACTTCATAATCATAATAACTAATGAAGACAACCCAAGCTTTTATTTTATTTCTCTTTGTTACAAGTGTAAAATACTGCTTTATTTTTGTTAAGTTTAGTTTTTATAAAATGACTAGCAATTATAATTTGAAAACTGAATCTTTTATACAAAATATCCATGGTCTTGAGTTGAATAATTGCATGGAGAAGTTACGCGTGGAGGATAGTCGGCATCTGAGGTTGGATTTCGAGGTTGTCATTATAGATGGTATGGCTGAATCACGTAAGTAGGAAAGCAAACAACAAGAGTAGGTGGTTGGCGGGTAATAGGGCAGGTACGGGTCTAGATTTTTATTTGGCAGAACGGGTACGGGTATGGAAACTTATACCCGCCATGGATGACGGGGCGGACATGAGTATGAGAATTGCTTGGTGGGTACGCGAGTACGAGGGGACCTATATCTAGGGATGCTAACGAGTCGAGTCGAGCCGAGCCCGAGCTTGGCCTTGCTCGGCTTGTGTTCAAAAACTAAAACTCGATCTCGAGCCGATCTCGAGCTTACCCGAGTTTGAAAAAAATGAGCTCATTAAAAAGCTTGCGAGCTTTAACGCGAGCTCGAGCCAAACTCGAGCTCAAACCAAGCCTATATATTTGTTGATTTCTGATTTTTTTCTTCTTCTGATATTTTCAATAACAATGCGCAAAGTTTATATGTAAAAATATTTGGCAAAAAAATGAGACATTTGATATATGTAATATAGAGATATAACCATGATAAAATATTTTTATAAAATAAGAGCAATATCTTACATAATTACACAAGTTCGAGCTGCTCGCGAGCTTTTCGAGCCGAGCTAGTGTTTGCTCGGCTTGACTCGTTAAGCTCTCGAGCCGAGCCCGAGCCCGAGCTGAGCCCGTACGAGCGGAGCTTTGACCGAGCTTTGACCGAGCCGATCTCGAGCTGCTCGCGAGCTGTCTCGTCTCATTATCACCCCTACCTATATCCACCACCGTCCCTCCCAATGACATCCCTAAACAAGAGGGGCTATGAGAGTTAAGGAGCATATTAAAATCATGGAAGTTGGCTTCTTTAATATTTCATGACATAATTTACTCAATTATGAACATAAATGACCATTATACTCTTGTCATTTCTACGCATTCATTTTCCATTTGATAATAAATCATCTCAATCCAAATTAGTCCACTCCAACTGCCACTCACTATTGGCCACAACCACCATACACCACCGTCCCCCACCGCCCCCTTCTATGCACAACCGGCCTCTTGTTGGCAAGAACCTCCCATAGGAGCTTCCCCACCGAGACTCACACCAACCAATCGCCGCCTCTCCTCTCCAAGATCTGCCACCGATTCGCCACTGGTTCGCATCTACTCTCCCCGAATTTCGACCCAATACTTGAATCCATACCACGTCTCAACAACCCAAAACCCGACTATTTCCAACTCGAGCCAACTGAAATGAGCCCAAAAACTTCTCAACAAACGTAATACCTGTAAGGATAGCTTTACTCATATAATGTAAATGTGTTGATTGTATATGACATGTTAGTCACCAAAATGGCCTTGTTATATTCTATTTTAGACATTTTAAAATAAAAGTTATCAATTGATCATGATTAAAGAGATGTTAAAATGATATTATAATTCGATTGATCAATTAATTTTGTCATCTATATTTTGGGAGATCACCCAAAGGTGGGTCATTAAATATAGTTTTGATAAGATGAAGGGATTAATTATTCATAAATTGGGTCTAATAGTGTGTATATCCAAAGATATCATTCTTATTTGACTCAGGTGTGTTATATTTGATTGTTAAAGTATATATTAACATCAATGATGGTTTCTTGTGCTTAAGTGTTACCCAAAGGTCATTTAAGTACATGTATGAAAGTATATATAATACTATTTGAATCTGTATAATAGCTTTTCAAAGCATTAATGGGTAATCATGTATAAATGTTTGCAACTTCTCCAAATATGTTTGCTTCCGCTGAATCTTTCGTAAAGTTTACTGGGCTTAATTATAATGAATGGTATGAGAAAATCCAGTTCACACTGGGTATAATGGCATTGGACATTGTCATCCTCATTAATGAGGAGCCTGCAGCCATTACGAATGAAAGCTCCGAAGCCGAAAACGCTCATTATCTGGCTTGGGAGCAATCTAACAAGCTAGGTTTAAACCTTATGAGGATGACAATGGCCGATAACATCAAACCATCTATGCCTAAGATAGAGAAGCAAGGGAATTCAGACTTAAATTAAAGGAGTGTTCACAGTCGGATTTGGCAGACAAGTCAATTGTTAGTAGCCTAATGGGTGAGTTGACTACTAAAGGGTTTGACTGATCTCAGCCTATTCATGATCATGTGACACATATGTCTAACCTAGCAGCAAAGTTGAAGACTTTAGGGATGGATGTAAGTGATACTTTCTTGGTCCAATTCATCATTAACTATCTACCTTGTGAGTTTGGCCAGTTTCAGGTGAATTATAACACCATTAAAGATAAATGGAACTATTAAGAATTAAAAGCCATGCTTATACAGGAAGAGGGGAGATTAAAGAAGATGAAGGATCAGGCTGTTCATTTCCTAAGTCATGATGGTGCCAGCAACATTAAGGGAAAACCGAGTAAGAAAGGTAAGAAGAGAAAGTCTTTCTTCAAAGGACCTGAAAGTGTGATCCAGAAAGAAAAGAAGTGCCATTTTTGCAAGAAAATGGGACACTTCAATAGGGATTGTCCTAAAAGGAAGGCATGGTTTGAAAAGAAAAATAAACATCATAGTTTTGTTGGCTTTGAATCAAATCTTATAGAAGTACCTAATAATAATTGGTGGTTAGATTCGGGTGCAACTACTCATGTTTCTCATATTAAACAAGGATATCATATGATCCGGCCCATAAGAGGAGCTGAACGGTTTGTATCCATGGGAAACAGGATGAAGGCACGTATTGAAGGCATAAGGACTTACAGATTCATCTTAGACACTAATTGTCATATAGATCTTATATATTGTCTCTATGTACCTGATTGTGCTCGAAATCTTGTATCATTAAGTAGATTGGATAATTTAGCTAGGTTTTAATTTCAAGTTTGGACATGGTGTAATTTCTGTGTACCGTAATGAATACTTTTATGGTAGTGGTACTTTGATTGATTCACTTTATAGGTTAAATCTTGATGTTAAATTTTCGGATTCCCTATTTTATGTTGAGAGTCAAGGTATTAAACGTAGTGCATTGAATGAACAATCAGCTTACTTGTGGCATCAAAGGCTAGGTCACGTATCCAAAGAACGGTTAACGAGGCTGGTAAAAGATGAAATTCTACCTCAAATGGATTTTAGTGACTTAGATGTGTGTATAGACTGCATTAAAGGTAAGCAGACTAAACATACATTAAAGAAACCAGCTACAAGAAGCTCTCAGCTTTTAGAGTTTATACACACTGACTTTTGTGGACCTTTTGACATTCCATCATGGAGTGGTAAAAAGTACTTTATCACCTTTATAGATGATTTATCATGGTATGGTTTCACTTATATGTTACATGAAAAGGCTCATTTTGTGGATGTCCTTGAGATATTCATAAATGAAGTGGAAATGCAGCTAGAAAAGAAAGTGAAAATTGTGAGGCCTGATAGAGATGGTGAGTTTTATGGAAGGTTTACTGAAAAGGGACAATGTCCTGGTCCATTTGAAAAGTTACTTGAAAAAAAGGGTATTTGTGCACAGTATACAACGCCCGGTACACCTCAGCAGAACGGTGTTGCTGAAAGGCGAAACCGTACTTTACTTGAAATGGTTAGAAGCTTGTTAAGTTATTGTTCTTTACCTCCTTCATTATGGATCTATGCATTAAAGACTGCAGCCTATGTTTTAAATTGGGTTCCTAGTAAAGAAGTTTCTAAGACTCCTTATGAACTATGGACGGGAAGGAAACCGAGTATAAGACATCTTCGAGTTTGGGGTTGCCCCGCAGAATTAAGGTTGTATAACCAAAATTCAAAGAAGCTAGATCCTAGGAAAGTCAGTGGTTATTTCATTGGCTATCCTGAAAAGTCAAAGGGGTATACATTTTACTGCACTAATCACACTACGAGAACAGTAGAGACAGGAAATGCTAGATTCATTGAGAATGGTCAAACTAGTGGGAGCATTATTGAACCACGAAAAGTGGACATTAAAGAAATTCAGGTTGAAGTTTCTTACCCTGAAGTTGCACATAAAGTTGTTGTACCAATTATGATGTCACAATCAAATGACACTATGGAACAACAACGAAATGAGGTGCACGACCCACAAAATGACAATAACAATTATGATCAAGTCACAATTCAAGGGGATAATAATATGTCACGTGAACAGCCAAGGCAATCTGTAAGGCAAATTATATTCGCCGACGTTCCACTGAACAATTAAGGCGATCTATAAGAGAAAGAAGATATGCCATCAGTGATGACTACGAGACATATAACATTGAAGTTGAATGTGACTTGAGCATTAATGAGGATCCAGTCTCATTCCATAAGGCCGTGAAAAGGCGATAATTCTGAAAAGTGGTTAATTGCCATGAAAGAGGATATCAAATCTATGGAGACAACAAAGTATAGGACTTAGTAGTGTTTTAGCTTTGGTAGCTCATTATGATATGGAGTTTCACCAAATGGATGTTAAGACCGCCTTTCTAAACGATGAGCTTGAGGAAGAAGTATATATGGACCAACCTGAGGGATTTGCATCCCCGGGCAATGAAGATAAGGTGTGTAGGCTGAGAAAGTCTATATATTGGCTAAAACAAGCTTCCAGACAATGGTATTTAAAGTTTAATGATACCATCACGTCATATGAGTTCGTAGAGATTACCGTCAATCGGTGTATCTACATTAAGATCAGTGGGAGTAGATTTGTTATTTTAGTTCTATATGTTGACGATATTTTGCTTGCTGCAAATGATCTAGGCATGTTACATGATGTAAAGAAATATCTATCTGAGAACTTTGAAATGAAAGATATGGGCGAGGCATCCTATGTGATCGGAATTGAAATTTGCCGTGATAGATCACAAGGATTGTTAGGGTTGTCTCAGAAAGCTTACATCGACAAAGTCTTAGAGCGAGAGATATAGAATGAATGAATGCTCTACATGAATAGTTCCTATACAGAAAGGGGACAAATTTAGTAAAATGCAATGTCCCCGTAATGAACTGGAACGAAAAGAAATGGAGAGAATACCCTATGCATCTGTGATTGGGAGTTTGAACTATGTTAAGACATGTACTCGACTAGATATAAGCTTTGATGTTGGAATGTTGGCCCGGTATCAAAGTTATCCCGGAATGGATCACTGGAAAGCTGCAAAGAAGATCCTTAGGTACTTACAAGGCACTAAGGAGCTCATGCTTACATATAGAAGATATGATCACCTTGAGGTGATTGGTTATTCAGATTCAGATTATGCCGGATGTGTTGATAGTATAAAATCAACATTTGGCTACTTGTTCCTTTTAGCTGAAGGAGCAGTATCATGGAAAAGTGGGAAGCAGTCTTTCATTGCTACTTCTACTATGGAAGCCGAATTTGTGGCATGCTTCGAGGCCACTATTCATGCATTGTGGTTGCGAAACTTTATCTCGGGACTTGAGATTATCGATAGTATAGCCAAGCCGCTAATAATTTATTGTGATAATTCTGCAGCTGTCTTCTTCTCTAAAAACGATAAATACTCCAAGGGTGCTAAGCACATGGAATTAATTTTCTTATCGGTCAAGGAGGAGGTACAGAAGCAAAGAGTGTCATTTGAGCATATAAGAACGGATAAGATGGTAGCATATCCATTAACTAAGGGATTACACCACCCAAGGTGTTCATTGGCCATGTAGAACTCATGGGTGTTGTATCAAAGGCCTTGTTGTTGTAAAGTTAGTGTGCTTGTAATGGTTGTGACATCTAGAATTCACTTAAAGTATTGTTTCTGTTATAACGGACATGTTAATCATCATAGTATATGTATACATTACAGTTATTAGATTAGATGTGACTAATTGTGAGAATTAATGTCCTTCTTAAATTAAAGGTGACTTAGATTTGGAATTGATTTGTGATACATGGAAGGAATCATGTCGATTAATAAATGACGTGTGACCGCCATGATCCAATTAGTTCTAATTCGATTAAGGATATAAAATTTAGTGGACTAAACATAAAGGTTTACATTAAAGTTATTGAACCATCAAGTCAACACAAATGGCAGGTGGGAGAATCTTAAAATATTTATTAATATTCGAGTGGCCTAAGTGTTTCGGGTTTTAATAGAAGTTAAGTTCATATTAAATATTACGACTTTAATATAAAAGGTGACACCGTGATTGATCGGTTATAATTAATGTAATTAAAGTCCCGGAATTATTATTCCCTCTTACCTTACCCTAATATAAGTCGTCGTTTACGAAAAGGTACGAACGAGTTTGATTATGTGAAAAGGTATGTAACTCATATTATATATATATGAGAGGGATACTGGAAGTTAATATAACATATCAATATCATTCTCTTTGTTATTGCAAAAGAGTACGTACACTTAAAAAGAGAAAGACAGAAAAGATAGTTTCATATCTCCATCATAATGGAACTTAAAGGAAATGGTTAAGGAGGAGAAACAATCGTTTATACTTCTTATTATCGTATTGGTTGCGTATGTAAGACATGGACCAAGTTTAGTCCTTTATATCGTCTTATTAATTGTATTAGGGTTGAATTAATTCAAGTCTATATTGATTCTTGGGACTAATTTCATTATCGAGATCATAAAGTATTATCTAACAAGAAACTAATTCGAAAGACTTGAGTAATCTAAGAATAATAATGATGATGTGAATGATAGTGAATCTCATAAAAGTGATGAATTGTGCATCCAGCTTTGTAAATTATGTAAATAAGTTTATAGAATCTGGGTATTATATGGATCAATTAGTCTGAATCTCACAAGAGAGATGATTTGAATGACAATAATTCCTTCTAATCCTAATTTGATATAAAGTTAATAAACAAGATTAATTATCACTTGATTAATTGGAGATTTAGAGTCCCTAATTCATTAATTTGACATATTTAATTAATTTTGTGAGGTAAAGATGAGTATCGACCGATTTTGAGTAGGTCGCTATTTTCCAGTCGGTAAAGACTGCTTTTCCTGTAGTGAGAATAATTAGAGAGTTTTTTAGGTTGTTTTTGGGGGAAGGGTAACTAATGAAAAACTCGAGGCAAAGAGCTCATGAAAGAGTAAATTACGTCCATGCAAAAGCAGTTACGTTAATTATTTTGTTCCTTAGTATTGGGCTTTTTGTTAATGAAATGGTCTTATGCTAAGAGACCGTCTTACTCAACAATTTGTGCAAACTTTATAACAAGTCATATGATCCTATTATGGATGTGCAAGACGTAGCTCAATTAGGACACTTTGATTAGTTATTTACAACTACTAAGATATAATAAAACAAGGCAGTTTTTATGCCATTAGAAGTTTAATAATTGACAGAAGTAGGAGTCAAGTCTAGTTAAATGATTAAATTTCCTACTATTAGATACATAACTAGCTACTATAAAGAGGATGTTTTGAAATCATTATTAGACAGATTGTAGCAAATAAAAAGTTGAAAAACTAGTTCAAGATTTGATCAAAATTTCAGATTTGAGACGTTACTGCAGATCTTTGATTTAAGTTAAATAGGTCTTTAACTTAATTCATCGCTTCAAGTTAAATAGGTCTTTAACTTAAGCACCCATTATTCGAGACATAGGTCTATTTCGGACAACTAGTCCATTGACTCGTAATCTCTGCAGACTATTAGTCAAATATGCTCAAGGAATCAAACTTGTCCCTCTGTCTCACGAGTCACGTCGTTATTTTAATCTTGCTTATGCACTCGTATCATATAGTATCAGAGTTTTGGCTCTTGATTTCCTTAAATCTAAACAGTACTAGGCGTGTCAAAGCCAAGTTTTTAGTTGAATTTATGATTGCGATTGGAGTTCAAGGGCTAAACTCGGGCAAGGTAGTTTGAGGGTTAATCGGTTTTGATTACTCATCTTAGGAGCACGGATCTAGTAACTTGTTATTAAGGCATGGTGATTTTATAAAAAATAATAATTAATTACTTTTCATGTCGGGTACTGTTCATATGAAAAAAGAAAAAAAAACATGTTGGAGGTTTTTTTAATTGAAAGGACTTATGAGGAGAAGGTTAAGTTTGATCTGACATTGCCTCCTATTTTCAACGATTTTGATGATGAGGAAACAACTAATATTGTTGATTATGAAGATCCACGATAAATTAATTTTTATAAGTTCAATTTTCAAGAGAATGAGCAAGTTCAGACTTCCTTTGATAATGTAGAGTCTATTGATCAAATACGAAAGAGGGGGGGGGGGGGGGGGAATTGGGTATTAAAAAACAGCCCCACTTTTCGATTTTATATGATATGTAATAATATTTGATCTTATGAATTAAAAATCAAATAATTAATTAATAACAAGTCAGCTTAAGTTTAAGTAACGAACAGAATAACGAAAAAAAGGAGAGTAGAGAGAGGCACACGATTTTTGAAGAGTGGTTAAGTTTCACAGTTGAACCTACGTCCACTATTCTCGATTAATTAATTTTTAGTTACCTTTTACGGATTACAAAAATTATCAAACCCACTCGTATTAATCAACATTTTTTTTTATGATTATAACTCAAGGTGAGTATCGCTAAATACTCTATACACTTACGCTAATAAGAAAGTACAATATAACTCACACAGATTCCCGTTAAAGAATTGTAAGCTTATAATGATGTACTATTATCCAATAACGTATTTCACTCAAGCGATTGATAATAATTGATGCACGACTCTTTGAAAAACAAACTCAAAAAATAATAAATATTTACTCAAAGGTTTGCTTTAAAACGATTTTGGAAAATCAACACAAGTATGTATATGTGCCGTGTGATATATGTGTATTTCGTGTGTATGTCGTGTATTTTTCAATTAAGATGTGAAGGAGTATTTATAGAAATAGAATCATTGTAGATCTAAAACCCTAGCTTAATATTTAAGAAAGATATTTATCTTATCATAAAATAATATTTGCTTATCTTTTAGAAATATCTTTATCTCAAAATATTATTTGGTTTATCTTATAGAAATATATTTATCTTTATATCTCAAAATATTGTTGTAAAGATATAATAGAATCCTAGATTAGGTAAACAAGGGAAACAACCTATGGAGGCCGAATTACCCTAGCTACACGAAACCCTAGGAGGCACGCATCCCTAGGAGGCACAAACCTAGGTTTACACGAAGCCCTAGATGGCTCAAACCCTAGGTGGGCTAATTAGGTTAACAACAAATTGAGATAGAATATATTAGAAACCCTAGGTAGCATGACAACCCATAAGTTGTATTACTAACAAATAGAATCTCATAAATATATTCTCTAATAAAACTTTTGATAAATATAAAAATACTCTTTCACTTTTGAAAACATTTCAAAACATTTTATTTCCAAAATCATGCATCAATATTTTATCATCCAAAATCATAGGCTAAAGCTATACCTTTGAACATAAAATCTCTCGAGTGGAATACTTACCGAATGATGACCTATACTATCTAATCTTCACAAAGATCTTCAGTATACGGATCATCTCTTCATCTTGATCACAAAGAACCTCCATCTTGAGTCTCGTGTTGTTTTATGTAAATCTTGCTTGAAGCGATTTTCTTTAAAGTTATGCCTGGTTAGCTATAACTTTCATGTTCACTTCCAAAGTTATTCTTGAAGTTGTTATAACTTTATCTCACAGACTTTATCAAAGATATGCCTAACTTTGATCTTTCTTCTCATAATTGTTGCTAGCTATAATAAGGCTAAAGCACACAATTACACGCATATGATATATCGAGTAAAACATATTATTACGTAAACACATGTCATTATCAAAACTATGAAATTGGTCCAACAAATTCCCCCTTTTGATGATGACAAGTCTCATATGATTTCTAATAACAAAGTGACTAAGTATGGTTCCCCCTCAACAAAGCACTCCAAAGTTATAGCAACTTTGATCGCAAGAACATAACAACTTAGCCAAAGTTATAGCTTGAGAGAATTTAAGAGATAACGAGTCTTAACAAGGAGCAAGCTTAAGCAAAGACTCAAATCATATCATTTCTTCCCCCTCTTGGCATCATTGAAAAGACAAGAACAAAGACATGAAACGACTAGAATAACACACGTCAAGGCAAGAAAAAGATATGCAAAATACGCAATATAAAACGATATATACCAAGCAAAATCAAGTGCAAATGTTAATTAAGAACTACAAACCAAAAGAAATTGTTAGTTGCCAGGTGGGCCGAATGGAACAAAGTTTAAACAAGCCAAAATGGGCCGAATTGGTTAAGTAGTTCAAGAAATAAACAAACAAGGATAAGAAGAGCAAGGCATTGAGGTAGGCGGGTGAGACTAGGGTGCTTTATAACCGGGCATGGTGCGGTACTCGAGAGTGGAGAGACGGTCAAGGCACGAGGACACATGTGTAGCTTGAGCGGTGAGGCAAACGTCAAAGTTTCGAACTTTCAAGGAAAGAGCCTCCGTCGCATCAAATATAGTACGCATCCCCTCACACATTTCCGTACCACTTTTAACCAAAGAACCGCCTTGGCTCACCAAATATGTCATCCGATCCCTTTGCCTATACATTTCTTGTCGACAATCGACAATGTTCCTTCCCAATTTAGCTAGGCAATCATCCGCACCCGTCATCCACGCCATCATCTCACGACTCACACCCGACCCACCTTGGTCACGGGTGGAGCTAGTGGAACCCAATGCCACGGTTTGAACAATCTTGTCCAACACCGCATCAATCTTCTTGTACTGCGCATCAAGGCGCTCCATCACACTTCCCATAAACAAGTCCAACTTTGACTCGATTCCTAAAAAATCAGCCCCAACCGGCTGTAACCCGACCGAACCCCCTTTGGTCTAAAACATCAACTCCGGTCCATACGCATCCAACTTCATGAATTTTAAAAACGTGTCACACATGTCATCCTTAACGGCAACACCATAACTATTCACATCAACGACCCCTTTTGACTCAAGGAGCCGTGACACCCACATCCCGTAGGGTAAATCAAGAGTAGAATAAATCTTGTCCTCGGTCACCGAAAAAGCAGTTTGTGAAATACGAGAAAAGACAAGAAAAGGTAAATTAACCCGATTTCCTTCCAACCAATGTTTCACAACCAACACCTCATAACATGCAATCTTGTCCCGTCCTCCCCGACGCGGAATTACGGTGTTCCACAAAAAATTTAACATAAATTTCAACTTTGGGGACACACTCCCCGCCAAAACACAACCCGACAAAGTAGCTCCAACATCAAAGTATTTCTTAACTTCCAACTTAGCCATGTCCGTCAGTTCATCCCATGACGTACACGGATTGATTTTGATTCCATCATCAGGAACCAAAAACAGAGTACAAAAGTCCGTCACGGAAATCGAAACTGAACGGCCATTTATAACGGCATTCAACACCCCATCAGTTAACGGAACAGAAGCGAAAAACTGGATTACCTCAATTGGGTAGACTGGACCCGAAAATTGTGCCACGGTTTCCCATTTTTGAAAATTTAGAAAGTCGGTAAAGAATCCTAAATCCGCATATTTGTCACACCAAGCTTTTGGATAATGACGACCCCCGTGTATTCCGTACTGAGCAACTCGGTTCACAAGTTTTCTTTCATCTTTTGTGAGACGGAGTTTGTCAAGCCCGGAAGATGTTTCTTGAGGCGAAAAATCACTGAACGTGACCTGTGTAGTCTCCTCGGGAACCGTGTCAACGGTTTCGGTAGTAGCTTCTTCTTGGACTCGAGCTTTGCCTTTATTTAACCTTCTTCTTTTTGTACCCTCAAGACCCGCACCGGACACGGTTTGGTTTATGGTGGGTGATTTTTGTGTGGGAGTAGGAGAGGTATTTTTGGGCATACTAGGCTTAGGAGTTTTGTGGAAGCCATGGATGAAGGTTGAAGGTTTGGGTAATTTTTTTTGTTGTTGTTGTGTTTGGGTGCCGTGAGGAAGGAAAAGGAGGAGAAAAAGAGTAAAAAAAATTGGTGAAGTGTTGATGTGGTGAAAGTGATGGGTAATTATGAGGTGTAAGAATTGGGAAGAGTACTTTTGTACTTGGCACATGGGGTGTGCCGGCTCCAAGACCCCTATTTTCTTACTTTTTTTTTTGTTTTTGAATTTTGGTAGGAAAGGGAATCTTGGGTAGTTAATTGTTGGGATATGGTAAGGATAGAATTTGGTAAAATAAAAAGATAGGGTAGGGTGATTTTATTTGGTAATTTCGGCTAACATGAAATACATGGGTAGAATTTTGGTTCAATTAGGAAAGTGAATAGGATAGGTTTTTGACAAATATGTGGTTCGTAATTCAATTTCCATAAAACACTTAATATGCAGGATACTCACGTAAAATATATTATATTAAACACAAATATACTAACAATGAAATATGCGGACACAGTCATACAATCTCGTCTTATTCTAGCCAGTCATGCAGGTTCACAAAATAAATATGACGAATTTAATTGCTACTGATTAAACCAATTTCCAACCGCAAAATCTCAAAACGTCTTCTCGCTAACGCCTTTGTTAAAATGTCAGCCCATTGATTTTCAGTACTACAAAATTCGAGTTTAATGTTGCCCTTTTCTACATGGTCACGTAAGAAATGATGTCTAATGTCTATATGCTTAGTACGAGAATGCTGAACAGGATTCTTAGAAATAATAATAGCACTCGTATTATCACAGAAAACAGGCATACAACCAACGTTAACACCATAATCACATAGTTGTTGCTTTAACCAAAGTAGTTGGGAACATACCAGTCCTGCAGCGATATATTCGGCTTCTGCAGTAGACAACGCAACCGAATTTTGCTTCTTTGAGCCCCAAGTAATTATGCATAGTCCAACAAACGTAGCAAATCCAGAGGTACTTTTTCTATCTAAAGAACATCCAGCATAATCCGCGTCTGAATATCCTACTAGATCGAAATTGCACTCAAGTGGATACCATAAATATAAATTAGATTTAACAATTAAATATCTCAAGATACGTTTAACTGCAATCATATGTGATTCCTTAGAACATGATTGAAATCTAGCGCAGACACATACACTAAACATAATGTCAGGCCTACTTGCAGTTAAATATAATAAAGAACCAATCATACCTCGATATGTAGTCTCATCTACGGACTTACCATTTTCGTCCAAGGTCAACTTTTTATCAGTTACCATAGGTGTGTCCATTGGATGAGCGTTCTCCATACCAAATTTTCTGATTAGCTCCTGGACATATTTTTGTTGGTGAATCTTTATCCCTTCTTTGGTTTGTTGAATTTGCAATCCTAGGAAGAATTTTAATTCTCCCATCATGCTCATTTCAAATTCTGAGGTCATAAGATCTGAAAAATACTTGCACAATTGATTGTTAGTAGAACCAAAAATAATATCGTCTACATAAATTTGAGCAACAAGTAAATCAGAACCCTCGGATTTTAGAAATAGGGTTTTGTCGACAGATCCTCTCTTAAAATTGTTTTGTAATAAAATTTTTGACAATCTGTCGTACCAAGCCCTAGGCGCTTGTTTCAAGCCATATAAAGCTTTATCGAGTTTAAAAACATGGTTTTGAAACTTGCTATTCAAAAATCCAGAAGGTTGTTCAACAAAAACCTTTTCTTCCAAATAACCGTTAAGAAATGCAGTCTTAACGTCCATTTGGAATAATTTCATTCCTTTATGAGCTGCGAAGGCGATGAGCAAGCGAATAGCTTCAAGTCTTGCTACTGGAGCGAATGTCTCGTCATAATCAATTCCTTCTTGTTGATTATAATCTTGAACGACCAATCGAGCCTTGTTACGAACTATAACTCCTGAATCATCCAATTTATTTCTGAATACCCATCGAGTACCAATCACAGTTCGATTAAGAGGTCGTGGCACAAGGTGCCATACTTTATTACGTTCAAACTGTTGAAGCTCCTCTTGCATTGCTACAATCCAGTCGGATTCTGCAAGAGCTTCTTTGATGTTGGTAGGCTCTATGGTAGACAGAAAAGAATAGAATGAACAAAAGTTATTTAATGTTCGCCTAGTTTGAACTCCCTTATTCAAACTTTCTAGGATAGAATCCATAGGGTGAGAACTCTTATATTTCCATTTCTTAGAGTTCCTAGGCTCATCATCATCTGATGAACTATCACTTTCCTCAAATGATTCAGAATCAAGATTGGTCCCCCCTGAGTTGGACTCTGGGGTTATAGCTGAAGTTGGTAAAACTTTAGTTACACCATCTTGATTCTGGTTCAAAGTTATAGCATCATCAGCTATAACTTCAGTTTCCTTTTCCTTGTTTTGAGAAGAGACATTCGTATCATCAACAATTGTCTCACTTCTCTGTTTAAGGTCATTTGCGGATTTATCAAGTTCATCATTGATTCCTTCAATAGCTTCTTCATTATTATTTGGCACGTCATCTCTGGAGAGGCGAAAGTCTGGATCATTCATGTCTTCTTCTTCATTCTGTTCAACTTGGTCAGGCACATTATCTTCATCAAATACAACATGAACACTTTCTTCTATGCACAACGTTCTTTTGTTAAAAACTTTAAAAGCCTTACTATGATTAGAATAACCAACAAACACAGCTTCGTCACTTCGTGGATCAAATTTGCTCAAATTACTTTTTCCATTATTATGGACAAAACATTTACTCCTGAAGCAACGAAGGTGGGCTATATTGGGTTTTCTCCCTCTTAAAAGTTCATAGGGAGTCTTTTTTAGAATAGGTCTAATCATAGCTCTATTGTGCACATAGCATGCAGTAATAATGGCTTCTGCCCAAAAGCTTTTAGGAAGGCCACTACACAAAAGCATAGTGCGGCCCATGTCCTCTAATGTTCTATTCATACGTTCCACGACACCATTTTGTTGTGGGATTCGTGGTGCAGAAAAGTTATGTCCTACACCATTCTCCCTACAATATTCTATAAAAGCTTGATTATCAAATTCGGTGCCATGATTCGTACGAATGGAAACTAACTTTTTATCATACTTGTTTTGGGCGAGCTTCATTAGTACTACAAACTCATCGAAAGTTTCATCTTTAGTAAATAGAAAGATAGGTCATACATACCTGGAGCAGTCGTCGACTAGGACGAATACGTACCTCGATCCACCGCGGCTTCTAACTTTCATAGGTCCACACAAATCCATGTGTACCAACTCAAGTGGACGCTCTGTACGTACTACTCGTTTTGGTTTGAATGAAGATCTAACTTGTTTACAACGGGCACATGAGTCACACATCTTCTCTTGTTCGAATTTGATTGAGGGTAGACCCTCAACTAAATCCCACAATTTGAGTTTCTTTAAAATTGTTGGACTGATGTGTGCAAACCTCTTGTGCCACAAGCATGAATCATCCACAGTGACTTTCATGCACGTAAAGAAACTTGTAGTGACTTTGTTTAAATCAATCATATACACGTTCCGTTTACGTAAGCCTTCTAAGATAACAGTACTAGTACCTTCAATTATGATGCGACAAATATTTGAATGAAAAACGACTTTGTTGCCTTTGTCACATAATTAAGAGATACTTAGTAAGTTATGCTTAAGGCCATCTACCAGATATACATTATTAATAGCATGTGAAGAAGATATACCAATCTTACCTACACCGATTATGTTGCCTTTCTTGTTGTCTCCAAAGGTGACCTTGCCACCGTTGAAGGGCTCTAGTGAAAGAAAAAGATTCTTGTTTCCGGTCATGTGTCTCGAACAACCACTGTCGAGATACCATAGATTATTTTCTTTCACTATTATCTGCAAGAGAATCAAATACAGCTTTTAGGTACCCACGCTAAGTTGGGTCCTTTATGGTTAGTGACTCTATATATTTGATCCTTCCTAACCCATATCTGTTTGACAATTCTTTTCTTCTTAGGATAGGGTTTTCTAGGTTTGTTATATTTTTTGTTATTGTTGCGACGCACATTAGGTTTAAATGAATGCTTCTGATTCACATAAGGTTTAGATTTTGAAGGTACAGATGTGTAATCGAAAGCTATGTCATAAAACCACCTGAACTCATTATTTCTAATCTCATCACATTGAGATTCAGGCTCAGACTCATTAACACTAGACACGTCATGTTCTTTAACAAAATCAGTTTGATTTTTGTTGTCGTTCACATATTTAACACAATTATCTTTAACATGACCGTTGTGACCACAATAATTGCAAATCAGATATTCTGAAAGATTGACGTACTTCCTTCTTCTGAAATCACGGTCAGAAGGAGTAGATTTGCACTTATCATGGTTTCTACGACTATAGCATTCATGACCTAGACTCATCTTCATGTTATTGTTAGATTGTTCGGTAAGGAAGTCTAAGACCTTCTGACTTCCTTCCCACTTATCATGAACTTTTCGTGCATGTAGGAGCAGTTCCTTCAAAGACTGAATTTCTTTTTCACACGACGAATGGTGTACATTCGAGTCTTTGGAGGAATTGTTCTTTTTAAAATTTTCACGAAAATCATTGAAACGTTTGTTCAAGATAAGTTTCTCCTCATTATGTTGATTTTTGGCTTGGGAGAATTCAGCCTTTACATCTTTCAATTGCTGAGAAAGAAAGGAGTTTACTTTCTCGTGATCAATGATAACGCCTTCTTTTGCCTTAGCATCAGATTGTAAAAGCTCATTGACTTTCTTCAATTATAAAGTTATAGCTTCATTAGCTATAACTTTGGCTTGAAAATGCTTAATGTTGAGCTTTAACTCTGAGATTATAGCTTCATTAGCTATAACTTTAGACTCAAGAGCTTCTTTCTCAACATTTGTCTTGTCTGAAGTTATAGTTGAAGTTGCCATAACTTTAGACTTGAGCTTTTTAGCTTTGGCCTTTAGAAGTTGGTTTTCCTCAGCAATGTCAAGAATTTGTTCTTTAAGATCTTTTTATTCAAGACTCTGTTCATGACAATGATCTAAGGCTTCTTCAAAATACTTGATTAAAGACTTCTTAGATAAATTCTTAACTTGCTTTTTGAGTTCGAGATGACTAACCTCTTTGTCATCTTCTGAATCTGGTTCTGAATCTGAGTTGCCAACAAGACACATCTCGGATTCGCTTTCATTGTCACTGTAAGAAATTAGGTCAAGACTGACGTTGCTTAGACACAAGTTGGCGACTTCTTCTTCCTCTGACTCGTCGTCCTCTGTGTCGAGATCTCCCCAGCAATAAGCCATCATCACTTGCTTGAATTCCTTCTTGGTTTTGTCTCGTTGATTTTTGTCTTTTATTTTCTTCCATGTGGGGCAATCTTTGATCATGTGATCATTATCCCCACATTTGAAGCAACCACGACTTGAAAGAGACCCTTTTGACTCAATTGGCTTCTTGTAAGATTTAGTGTTATTGTTAAACGTTTTGCCTTGTGGTTTATTAAAGAATTTTTTCTTAAAACGTCTAGCAAATAACATTGTTTCATCTTCTAGATCCGAATCTTGTCTTTCACTAGATTCGGCTTGTAGAGCCACTTTCTTGCTATTACTATCATTTGCCTCACCTTCATCAAGAGTGATCTCGTGAGCCATTAAGGTTCCAAGGAGCTCTTGATAAGATAGGTCAGATAGATCTTTACATTCCTCAATTACCATCACCTTAGGTCTCCATCGTTTAGATAGACTTCTAAGGATCTTCCTGGCAATTTCCTCGGAGTCAAAAGTTTTTCCAAGATTTTTCAATTCATTAATGATACTGGAAAAGCGAGTGGACATGCTGTCAAGCGATTCATTTTGTTCCATGGAGAACAGTTCGTATTTTCGCATAAGTAGTGCAATACGTTGCTTTTTGACAACAGTCGTCCCCTCATAGGCTAAACTCAAGACCATCCCATATTTCCTTGGCAGTAGAACTAGATGAGAAACGATCAAATTCAGTATGGGTCATGCCGTTTTGCAACAGACTAATAGCCTTTGAATTTTTCTCAGCGTTCTTATAATCTGCCTCAACATAGTCATCTTCTTTCTTTTCGATGGAAGTGCCTGTAGCCGTTCCAAGCATGATCTTATTAGGACCATTCTTAATGATTAGCCAACACTCCCAATCGTTACCCTTTATGAAATTGGTCATCATATTTTTCCATAGACTGAATACGGGACACTTCAGATGTTTGGAATCCATTAAAATAAAATTAAATGCAGCGGAAAATAAATAAAATAAAAAGATAAATGGATCAGACTCCTTGCTGTAAGGCAATCAAGAGCACGAGGCTCTGATACCAATTGTAGAGTCTATTGATCGAATACGAAAGAGGGGGGGGTGAATTGAGTATTAAAAACTAGCCCCACTTTTTCGATTTATATGATATGTAATTAATTATTTGATCTTATGAATTAAAATCAACTAATTAATTAATCAAAGTAAGCGCGAATAACGAAATAACGAAAAGTAAAGAGATAAGAGATAGGCACACGATTTTTGAAGTGGTTCAGTTTCACACGTTGAAACCTACGTCCACTATTCTCGATTAATATTTTTTTAGTACCTTTCTACGGATTACAAAAATTACCAACCCACTCGTATAATCAACACTATGATTATAACTCAAGGTGAGTATCGCTAAATACTCTATACTATCTTACGCTAATAAGAAAGTACAATATAACTCACACAATTCCCGTTAAAGAATTGTAAGCTTATAATGATGTACTATTATCCAATAACGTATTTCACTCAAGCGATTGATAATAATTGATGCACGACTCTTTTAAAAACAAACTCTAAAAATAATAAATATTTGCTCAAAGGTTTGCTTTAAAACGATTTTGGAAAATCAACACTAATAGTAGATGTGCCGTGATGTTCTTGTGTGTATGTCGTGTATTTTGCAAATTGTATGTGAATGAGTATTTATAGTAGAAGAATCATAGTAGATCTAAAACCCTAGTATAATATTTAATAAAGATATTTATCTTACCATAAAATAATATTTGCTTATCTTTTAGAAATATCTTTATCTCAAAATATTATTTGGTTTATCTTATAGAAATATATTTATCTTGATATCTCAAAATATTGTTGTAAAGATATAGTAGAATCCTAGATTAGGTAAACTAAGGAAACAAACCTATGGAGGCCGAATCCTAGCTCACGAAACCCTAGGAGCACGAATCCCTAGGTGGCACAAACTAGGTTTCACGAAACCCTAGATGGCTCAACCACTAGGTGGGCTAATTAGGTTAACAACAAATTGAGATAGAATATATTAGAAACCCTAGGTAGCATGACAACCCATAAGTTGTATTACTAACCAATAGAATCTCATAAATATATTCTCTATTAAAATAATTGATAAATATAAAAATAAAACTCTTTCACTTTTGAAAACATTTCAAAACATTTTATTTCCAAAATCATGCATCAATATTTTATCATTCAAAATCATAGACTAAAGCTATAACTTTTGAACATAAAATCTCTCAAATGGAATAGTTACCGAATGACGACCTATACTATCTAATCTTCACAAAGATCTTCAGTATACGGATCATCTCTTCATCTTGATCACAAAGACCCTCCATCTCGAGTCTTGTGTAGATTTATGTAGATCTTGTTTGAAGCGATTTTCCTTAAAGTTATGCCTGGTTAGCTATAACTTCCAAGTTCACTTCCAAAGTTATTCCTGAAGTTGGTATAACTTTGTCTCACAGACTTTATCAAGGTTATGCCTAACTTTGATCTTCCTTCTTATAATTGTTGCTAGCTATAATAAGACTAAAGCACACAATTACACGCATATGATATATCGAGTAAAACATATTATTATGTAAACACATGTCATTATCAAAACTATGAAATTGGTCCAACAAGGGGTATACTGCGATTGTTGTTGTTGATAGCATTGAAAGGCCACCATCCTTCTTTCCAAGGGTGTATATTTGTTTGAAACAGGTCAAGGAGGGTTACTTAAATGGATGTAGATCAATTATAGGGGGTGGATGGATGCCATTTAAAGGGGGCATACTCAGGGTTATGTTTAGTGGCTGTAGGTATGGATGATAATAACAACATCTACCTAGTAGCTTAGGCAGTGGTTGAGACTAAGAATGGTGAGAGCTGGAGTTGGTTTTTAAGGTTATTGATTGAAGACCTTAGCAAAGAAGATGGAGTAGGCATGACAATAATGTCAGACATGCAAAAGGTTTTGGTTCTCTACTTTTCTTATTTTACTTCTTATTCAGTTATCTAATTTATTAGTCATACATTAATGCATATATTATAGGGCATATTGGAGGCCTTTCAAACTGCAACTCCAAAGGCAAACATCAGATTTTGTGTGCGACATATAATATGGGCAAATTTCAAGCTACTGTACACATGTTTAGTCTACTCCTTGCTAATTAAAACCTCTGAATTTGTTATCTTTTTTTGCCAACAATTCAGTTTTTTATTTGGTTATAGGCTGAGTTTAACTCACATATGGAGGGCATCATATTTCTTAGTGAAACTGCATATACATATATGTCCAACATTGGTGCTAGTAACTAACGTAGACATGCCTTTGAGACAAGCTGCAAATCCAATGTGTTATTAAATAACATGTGTGAAACAATCAACTCTGTCTTGAAAGAGGCTAGAAATAAACCAATCCACACAAATGGAGTGGATGAGGAGGTATGTGATGAAAAGGCACTATGAGAAAAGGGAGGGGGTGAAAGGATATCAAGGCAAGGTCATGCCTTATATGGACAAGGTTAATGGGTTGTTGAGGAAGGAAAAAAGTGTGATATACTCCCTTCAAGTAATGAGTCGATGGAGATTGAGTACAAGAGTAAGCAGTATGTGGTTGATCTTTTGGCGCACACTTGCACATGTTACCATTGGCAGTTGTCTTGATTACCTTGCTAGCATGCGATAGCTGCCATTTGTCATCAAAAAGCTAACTACGAAGATTTTGTCCATGAGGCATGCACAAGGGACACATACTTGGAAGCATACGGACAACCAATACCCTCATTGCCTGGAGTTGACACTGGGAGAGGGTGGGTTTAGAAATAGCCATTACCTCCACCATAGAGAAAGCTACATGGAAGACTCAACCTCAAAAAAGAAGGAAAGAAGTTGGTGAAGGGAGTTTCCAACAAAATAAGAAACAAAGATTAGCAAGATCATGTGGAAAGTGTGGTCAAACAGGTCATAATGTGGAGACTTGTAAAATCCTCTACAACAAAAAGGTAAGGGGAAGACTAACAAAACCTCCGAATGGACTCAAAAATACAAAGTACAATTTGAGAGAAGGAAAGCCAAAAAGCAGCAAGTTGCAGAAGTTATATTGCAAGTAACTGGTAGTCAACCTCAATTGAGTCAATAACCAAGTTAGCCAGAAACTCAACCAGGAAGACAGAAGCCCAGAAATGCATTTTCAAACAAGAGATTGGAAGCTAAAAAATATTTTGTTGTCCTGACTAGCTCAGTTGAATGTAATGTAATAAAACGTGCATGCAATGTAGCCTTCAATTGTTAAGCTTGTGAACCTTTTGTTGTCATGTTTGAACAATATTTTGGATTAATGAATGTTGTCTTTCTGAACTACATTATGCAGTAATGAATTGTTGAAAATTACGCAACATAAATTGTTTAATTACTTGCAAAAACAATTACAGGAAATTGAGGGCTTAATTGATCTTAGGCTTTAAACTGATATTACAATCTAGCACAAGTTGATATAACTGAAAATCTCAAGTAACCCAAATACAACAATAGCTAAATTATTGTCTTATGACAAAAGGTGGCAGTAGGTGCATATGTTGCAAAATAAGTCTCCTTCTTCTCAAGGTCCTTTATTTTTTTACTTAAGCAAGTCAATTTCACTTTTGAGCTTATCAGTGTTCTCTGCCTAAATGTTGATTCTCAAGCGTCAACATGTTTTTCTCACTTTGGAAAAGTTGTTTATCCAATAGTACACCATTTATGACATTCTTCTTCCAGTCACTTTGCTCTTCATCAACCTAATGCCAAAAATTACGATGTCAAAATAAATTTGCAAGTCATGAAACGCCTTCCTGGATTGTCTATTGTCCACAAAGTAGCAATAGTAGGTGGAATCCTACACTTACACTTGAGGTACTTGGATAGAAGTCCAACCATTTCTTGTTGTAGAAGAGGATCTCAAAGAAGAAAAAGTGAAAATGTAAACGTTGTTATAGACTAAACAAACATATTAACAAAATCCTAATTAGGATAGAAATACCTGGTAAAAATTGATTTGTGTGATTGGCAGGGAAACAGAAGAGGGAGACAAGAAATAGAGAAAGGGAGGCCGGCGAGTGGAGGCAGGTGGAGGAAGAGAAGCCGACGAGTGGAGGAAGGGAGGCCGGCGAGTGGAGGCAGGAGGAGAAGGGCGTGAAGGAGGAAGGAGTACGGAGGAAGGCCGTCGAAGAAGGAGCATGCGAGAGGAGGAGCGCCGTGGAGAAGGAGCGTCGTGGAGGAGGAGGAAGATTGTGGGAGAAGGCCGACGAGCTGAGGTGGCGTGGTGGCAGTGGGGAACCGGTGGTGGGGTAGTTGTAGAGAGATGAGAGGAAGAGAGAGAAGTGACAAAAAAAAGTGGGTAGTTTATGAATTATGAGAAAGTGATTATGGTTTATGAGCTTTTATATCAGTCATTTTTTTTGTTTTAATCTTGATCCTTCATTTGTTAAATCTAATGGTCTAATCGACTTAGCGACTCAAAACCACCACACTCCATCGCTACCTTCACCGCCAGCCGCCACGCACGGCCCCCCCACTGCCGCCACTTTCCTCATATGTTGTCCCCACCACGCACAACCCGTCGTCCCCGCCACTTTCCAACTGCCTCCTCGTCCCCACCGCGGACAACCCGCCGCCACCTCAACCCAATTTCAAAACTAGATCTGAAAAAAAACCTCACCACCAACGACGACGGCAGGCCGTCCTCACCACCACGATCACCACCAGCCGTCCTCACCACCACGGCCACCACCTTTCTCCTCCGCCTGCTGTCCTCTGCCGCGACGCCGCCATCCTCACCAGCCGTTCCACGCCACCCTTCCCCAACCTTCCTCTTTTCTAACCACCACTTTCCACCTACCTCCTCACTAACCCACCACCAATAAACCAAAAAAAAACTAGATCTATAAAAATAAATCATAATTAACCACCCACAACCACCATCAATAGTCTATGCCACCCCCACCGTCCTCCACTCCTCTTCTGCCGCATCCTCCTGTGCCACCGCCGCCACCGCCTACGTTTTTTGAATAGTGGTTGTGGTGGTCGTGGTGATGGAGAATTGAGATGGTGGTTTTTTTAGATAAATTTTTCTTATGTACTTTTTTATTTCAGATCTGATTTTTCTTTTTGTTTGTAGAGTCTTGGGTGGTTGGTGGTGTTTGAAGTTACATTATTACAGATTAAAGTTACACATTAATGGACTAAAGTGACACATTTTAAATTTCAATTTGTTTTTCTAAATCTGAAACTTTTATGCTTTTTTTACCTCTCTTTTTTATGTCTCGTTTTTTATATTTTTTATATAAGTATTATGTTATTATTTTCCGTGATTATATTTTCATTTTCTAAAGTTACACCCTTATGGACTAAAATTACACAATTATTGACTAAAGTTACACTATTGTTGAGTTGTAAGACTGAAGTTACACAAAAAAGGACTGAAGTTACACAAAAAAGGACTGAAGTTACACTATTAAGGACTAGAGTTACCAAAACATTTCACTCGTATAAAGTTATATAAATGTAAATTAATATATTAAATCACATTTTAGTATAAAGTTACAGTATAAATGTTTAAATTTGCACTATTGATTAAAGTTACACAAATAATGATTAAAGTTTCACTTGTAAAGACTAAAGTTACGCTCATAAAAAGGTTAAAACCATAAAAATTGTACTAATGTTACAAATTTTAAATTTATATAGTAAAAATCACATTTTAGCTTGAAGTTACACAAATAATGGTTACAGTTACGCTCGTAAAGACTGAAGTTACATTTATAAGAAGGCTAAAATCACATAAACTTGTCTTAAGTTAAGTAAATTCAAATTTATATAGTCAAAATCACATTTTAATTTGAAGTTACACAAATAATGGTTAAGTTACAATCGCCATGACTGAAGTTATACTCATAAAAGGGCTAAAATCATATAAACTTGTCTTAAACTTACATAAATTCAAATTTATATAGTCAAAATCACATTTTAGCTTGAAGTTACACAAATAATGGTTGAAGTTACACTCGTAATGACTGAAGTTACAATCATAAAAAGGTTAAAATCACATAAACTTGTCTTAAAGTTACATAAATTCAAATTTTTATAGTCGAAATCAAATTAAATTCTTCTTTGAAGTTACACAAATAAGTGTTGAAGTTACACTCGTAATAACTGAAGTTATACTCATAAAAAGTCTAAAATCTAAACTTGTCTTAAAATTACATAAATTCAAATTTGTATAGTTGAAATCACATTTTAGTTTGAAGTTACAAAAAAAAACGGTTGAAGTTACACTCGTAATGACTGAAGTTACACTCATAAAAAGTTGAAGTTACAAAAACTTGTCCCAAAATCATATTCTAGTATAAAGGGACACTATCAAGGTGATGTATGTGTAGGTCGAATTCACTCATTTTGGCTCTAATCTTGTCCTTCCATTTTGTTCTCATCGTGTCCATCCATTTTTGTTCTAATCTTGTCCTTCCATCTATTTCTAATCTTGTCCGTCCATCTCCTTCATCCAAAGGCTAAAATGAGGACTCATGGACTCAAAAAAAATGGTGGACTCATAAGAACCTATCACTATATATATATTTTATATCTTTACATCATAATTCTATTTTGATAATAATTTTAAATGTATTTACGGTTAATATAAATCAAGTTTTCTAGATAAAAAAAATACGAAAAAAAAATACTCCCTCCAATTTTACATGTTCTTCCCTTTTCTTTTGGACACAAGGATTAAGGAAATCATTTTGGACCACACAAAACACACTACCCCACATTCAATTAAATTTGGACCACACAACTACTCACAAATAAGGAAAGAGGGAACATCACCACACTTAACTCAAAATGGAAAGAGGGAAGAAGATGAAAAATTGGAGGGAGTACGATTTATTAGATAAGATATTAAAATAACGATTACATAGTAATCTAAAAAAACCAAATACCTAGAAAAGAAGTACAACATGATACTAAAAATATCAAAAACGTGATTAACTTAAAAGGAAATAAACAACATTAAATAGTAACGAAAAAAATAGAGGGCTGCGAAACATCGTCGACGTTATATAAAACATCGTCGACGTTTTTAAAAAAAAAAGACACATACTACCCTTTCCTCTACTTTATCTCTCTTTCTTTTCCTGTACTCTATCTCTCATCTTTTACACTAACTCATAAAATCACCCAAAAAACAATTTTAATTAACCAAAAAAATTAGAAAGACGATTTCAAGTAAAAACTAAACGGTAAAAATTATAAATTAACGAGAATAAAATGTTAAAAAGAATCGAAACATAACGTTGGTACATAACGGTAAAAAGAATTTAAAATTTTACGAGAATAATACATTACAAAACATCGAAAATTAACAAAAAATAAATATTTTTTTTTGCGAGATTTAAACGTTTTTAATCGACGAAAAAAAAAATCGACCCCCACCGTCAACGTCCCAACTGAACATTGGTACCTATACCCAACGTTCAGTTGGAACGTCAACAACACCCATCAACGTCCCAACGTTCAGTTGGAACGCCAACAACACCCATCAACGTTCCAACTGAACCTTGGTCCCCATATCCAACGTTCAGTTGGAACGACACACATACACCTCAACGTTCCAACTGAATGTTAGTCTACAAAGTCGATGTTCAGTTGGAACGTCACTTAAACACCCCCACTAACAAGTAACAACAACAATGTCGACACAACGCACAACCAACAACAAATGACAACCAATATAGCATAGGGGGGAGGGGGGAGGAGGGGGAGGGGAAGGGCGGTCGGAACAGGGGGGAATGGGGATACTTGTTGCAGCGGTGGTGGTGGGTCGTCTGAGGTCGGCGGTGGAAGTGTTGGCGGAGGTGGTGGGCGTCGCGGCGGTGGTGGGGAGAGGAGTGTATTTAGGAGAAAGAGAGGAAGGAAAAGTGAATGAAGGGTGAAGGGTAGTGACCGTCCTTTTTATAAAAACGTCGACGATGTTTCGTAACCCGGACAATTACTCGAATTTTTTACTAAATATGCTCAATAAGATCAAATCTGAGTTGAACATGAGTTTCTCTATTACGGAGCTGCACCTGATTCTGCAAATAACTGGAAAGATGATAAGGGTAAAGTCGCGTCACCTTAATCAAAATAATCCTAATTCACTACTAACTAATAGTCAGCGGTAAGTAACGTATCGAATCCATAGGGAGGCGGTAGTATTCTAATCTGTTATACTAGGTTCGTCTCTTAAAGTAACAATTTTGGGGTTTTAAGATTTATATTTCTAAGCTAATAGCAAACAATAACAATAAATAATAACAATAAGAATAAAAGATTGAAATCAATGAGATTAAAAGTCTAGGCTCTCAGGTTCACTAGGATTATTGTTCAGGGGTAAGGGTGTAATCAACTATCCTGCAATAAAGTTATCTAAGGTCACAAGATCGGTCGATTCAATTATGCCCTTTAGATCTACAATTTGACATGCGATCGCTATCATTAAACGAGTTCTATTTAATTATCGTAGCCTATCTTAGTCTTAACCTGTTCGGTGCTAATCCTAATTTGCGAGACTAGTTAATTAATCATGCCCAGTAATTAAACAACCAGAATTAAAACGATAATCAAACGATAACCATGCTATTGCAATTCAATTAATTAATCTATCCCTTCTAACATTCCTAGATCCCCTTTCAACCCTAGATAAGAAATTTAGCTACTCATAACGATATTAATAACAACGATAATAAATAAAGTAAACATGATTAACAATAATGAGAGGATCAACAAAGAATAATTTAAAGAACTAGAAGGTAATTAATTTGAATAACAAAGAAGATTAAAGAATACCAATTACAAGCTTGAACTAAAGACAATCGTCTTGATGAATAAAATCCAGAGGCAAAGCAAAGAAAACTTGAGTTTCTAATATTAAAGCATACCTAATTATGAAAGACGAGTTTTCCTTTTATAATAAAAATCTAATTAATTAGGTTAAACTAGTTTAGGAAAATCGAAAAGCCGTCAGAATATTGGGTTGCTCGATCGAGCAAGGGGCTTCTACTCGATCGAGCATGACAACAGTACGACTCGATCGAGCAAGTCAGGCTGCTCGATCGAGCATCCTTCATTTTGGCTCGTTTCTTTGTTTTTCTTCATTCCTTCTTCATTCCTCTCGATTTCCGTGCCTAACCTTCTACGATCCGACTCCGCCATGCTTCATATCTACTCAAAAAGCTCTAAATGCATCCAATCTGAATTAAAACATAATAGAAGCGGCAGAATCGATATTCTAGCTAAAATAGCATAGAAATAAGTAAGGAAAGACGATAAATCGAGTTATATGTAACTAAGGTAAGCATAAAATATGCGTATAAATAATAATCATCAAAAGACTTGATGCTTTAGGAAAATATCTAAAAGGAATATCGTTGGTTTCACTCTCTTGTGTTGGGCGATCATCGTTAATAAACTCGGTTGTGTCACAATAATTTTGGTACATGTCGCGTTCATCCTCTACTATCATTTATGCAGGATGATACAAGTTGTCAAAAGTTTACTCATTACGTCTACATCCCAAATAAGAAAGGTTGTTTGATGTAAGCAAATCGAGCTTGTAGAACTCTGAATGCACGTTCTACGTCTTTTCTAACACTCTCTTGATAAATAGCAAATAATTTATGCTTGCGAATTTGTGGTGCACTGATACATTTCACAAATATGGCCCATGAAGGATATATTCGGTCGGTAAGATAATATCCCAAGTTATATTGATGATCATTCACAACAAAATGTACCCGCGGTGCTCGACCTTCTAAAATGTCATCAAAACCAGGAGATCTTTGAAGAACATTTATATCATTGCAAGAACCTGGTGTTCCAAATAAAGCATGCCTGATCCACAAATCATATGAAGTAGCGACTTTAAGTATGATTGTTGTTTTCTTATTTCTTCCGGCAAATTGTCCACTCCCAGTGCATGCAGTCGATGCTTCCCATCATACCCGGAAATCTGCGTTCCTCCCCCTTACAAAATAGCCTTTCTATATATTATTCATCAGGTCCACGTAGGTACCATATCCCAAAGTTATATATCACATCATCAACAAAATGTTCGAGAGATTGTCTACCTAGCGCCCCACTAATGTGAAGGTACTCATCAACTGCATTTGCCGCTACTTCATAGGCTAGAACCCTTATCGCAACTTTGAATTTCTGTAATCCAGAGACCTTTACTCTACCACTTGTATCATAACCATCTTGAAAGAAGTCATCACTATTTTTGATGGTTTCAACTAAACGAAGAAACACATGTTTTTGCATTCGAAAACGCCGGCGGAATATATTAGGGGAATAGACCGGGGTGGTAGAAAAGTAGTCGTTGAACAAGCGTTCTTGACCTTCTTCACGGTTTATTTCATTATATCGCCTTTCGGCTCGAGAACTACTTGAATTTTGGTAGTAAATTAAAGCTTCTTCTAAAATATCATCTTTAAACATGTTTTGCTCATGGCATTGAGTATAATCAGCTAGTCTAGTGCTAAATGTAACATCGTTCTCATAATTGTATGAGTATGGATTATAATTAGAAGACATTTTTTTAGACAAGTAAATAAGAGGAAGAGAAATGTATGATGTTATGAAGCAAAATACTAACTATTTAAAGAGGCATTACGATAACTTATGTGGGTATGGACACATTACATTGCTATTAACTATGATGTGGACAACTACATGCAATTCTGCATGCAACTTTGCAGATAAAGATATAGAGATGGACAATTGAATGCAAAAATAGATGTGGACAATTGAATGCAATACTGCAGACAGTAATTTATTATATTTGATATAAAATATAAAATATTATTTCAAAAACAATAAAATAAAAAATACATTAATATAAAATAAAACATCAAACAATCTAATAAATTACGCTAATACAATTAAAAATACACTTAATAAACTAATACATTGAAGCTAATAACATTAAACTTACAATACGTTAAAGATAATAAATCGATGCTAACATTACGCTAGTACGTTAAACTAAATAGGCCACAATTTATTCATAAGTCCAATCTTTAGGTCTTCCTCATAAGGGGTTAAGTTTGGTTTCATTAGTAAGTTGTTAAATGTAGTCATTTATCCCTTCTATCCTCAAGTTGGAGTCTAGTTTTATCCATTTCAAGCTCATGCCCAATTTTTGTTTTCATTACATGTGTACTTTCGTCTCTACTAATTTTCAAAGCATACAAACATGAATTAAACTCTAGGGTGTGTGAAGCTTTTGCTTTTAGCCTTTTTTTGTTGCATCTCTACCTTCTGTCCGTCTCATTGAGACACTCAAATTTTCGCTGGTAGGAGTCTCGGGGCCTGAATCATCACATTCATTCACCCTTGATCTTTTTGAACTTTCAGTACTTTGAATTTCATTTTCTTCGCTTTGACCCCCATGGTTAAAGTTTATATTCCATTTAGGATATTTACTCAAAACATTATTAAAACCGTGCAAACCAGTATACATACCTCCGGTGTCCATCTGATACATTTTTTTTAGCCCCATCAATATCATTTTTTTTTATTATCAACTAAGCCACTTGTTTGCTTGCTCATTGAGTTTTCTTTGTCGACACCTCAAACCTTCTTTATTACGGACCTTTATTTCTTCAGGATTTTCTAAACGACAACTCTCATACAATTTAATAACATTGTTCCAACGCGTGACTTCCTATTAATTTTTCCCGAGTATGGGATTAGTGCTACAAATACACCAAGCTGACATAAGAGCTTCATCTTCTTTTGGATTCCATGAGAGATTTTCAACTCATTTTGCCCTTCTTTTCCCTTTTTTCGTAGTTGGCGAAGCAGACGTTGGTGTCGGGTCTTCAAAGTTTTCAAGATTAACATATTATGAATATGTTTGGGGATTTCAATATTCATGATTAAGATTATATTCTTTTGAATTAAGATAATTGACAACACCAAATTGTGTTGTGTCTAGTAGTATTTATTAGGGTCATTTGTTTTACTTTTTACGGGTCATTAGCATTGTTTTATGTTAACTTTAGTTTTTGTAATAATGTTGTCATTTAGTAATTTGAGTCAATGAAAGTCAAACCCGAAAATCCGAGACCCAGAAACCCGGAAATTGGAGTGGGCTAGCAATGAATCATCAAGGCAAGAAGACCAAACCCAATGGGTCAATAGAAGTCAAGGCGGGGCCAAAAATCCAAGGGTCAACGAAAGTCAAGAAGGAAAAGCAAAGGGAAGACTGCCATCGTCCAAGTCTCAGCACGAGTGTTCTTCATTTCTCCGTCTTGTCTTTTGAAAGCCCACTTTTCCAAGGCCCCTAGGTTTGCGTACCAAGGGTATATAAGAAGAAAAACTGGAGAGAGAGATGAAGGAACCAAGCATACAACATTGAACAACACATTTTTCCTTAGAATTCTCTCTAGTTTGTTCTTCATTTTTGGCTCTTGTAATTGGTTTGAACTTAAACATGGGTTGTAATATGTTGTTTATGGGTAGCTAATTTCTTCATTACTTGGTGTAATTTGAACAAGTTCACACCTTTGGCATTGTATGACTCTCTAATCCTCTTCTTCCTTATTTAATATAATTTGTTTGTGTTAATCTTTTATGTTGAGTGGATGAATGTTTGGTTTGACTAGCTTGACATTTTATTTGCTTAATCAATGCTTGTTCTTGGTAGGAATTGTCATCCTATACTTGAATGTGTGAAGTAAACTTGAAAGACTTCAACTTTGGTTTAAAAGCTAGAGTCTTTTGGGTGATAAATTGTATGTTGTGTGATTTTTACATGGTTTAGTGTTGAATTGCATGATTCTAGCTTAATCCTTTGGGTTATTACTTAAAGCTTACTCCTTTGCTTGTGCTTATGTTTTAATAAGTGTTGGTTAAGTTGTAAAGGGTCAATCTTAGGTGGTTTAATTCACGTTGACTATTTCTTAGGAGGTAGTATTAGATAAATAAGAGGAGAGGTAAAAAGGAGTCGTCTTTGCTAATTGTTGTGTTACTTGGGATAATTGCAGTAAGTAATTCTCTCATATTGATTAATTGCATAGAAGGTGTTTGTGCAAGTGTCTAGACTAGAATTTCATGTTTCAAGTTAACTCATCTTTTTACCCAAATTCCCCCATCTATGTTTTCCTACATGTTTTCCCATTGTGAATATCATAGTTTGTAAATAATTCAAGCATTTGTTTTAATTAGTGTCTTAATTAGTAATTAGTACCTTAATTTGTGATTAGAGTAATTAGTTTTGTTAATTGGCATTTTGCAAGAGTCTAGATTAGTTTAATTTAGCTAATACCGTCTTCTCCTGGGTTCGACCCTATTCTTACCATTTTACTACCTTATTTGAGATAGTTTATGTTGGTCTAGGAGTTATAAATTGTTATTTGATTGTAGCTAATTAGCGGGATTAGCGACACCGTTAAAAAACCTCGTCAATAATCTTGAGAAGTGGGATAATATGTGGAATTTAATAAATTCATGAATTCATTATCCATTATTAGAATCTATCAAGTTATTTGGAGTATAATCTTGAGGTGTAATTTTTAAGAATTTAGTATTAAATGATGAAGAGGGTGTAGAAGTACTTGGAATTAATATCATTTTTATGGAGGATGAGTAAAAGAAAATGGTGTATTTTTAGTGTAGGATTACTCTTCAAAATTAAGTTGGCCATTATATATAATCGGTGCACTAATTTTGTGCGCAAGAAAGATGGTCATAAGAGACTGAAATTGATTGCATGACACCATAACACATACGTGGCAATTGAAAAAAAACTGAATACGCGCATACATATGTTGGTAGTGTCCAGAAGACTAGCTCTTGTACAGAAAATTCAGAATGGGTCCCATTACAATCAACATGAAATTTAAACAACCCAAAGGTTTTGATAGTGTTCCTCAATGTGGTCCAGTAGTTCCTATATGGAACATGTGGAACTAATACACGTTCCTAAAATAAATTTAGGTTTTTTTTCTTTTTTAGTCATGATTCAAGACCTAGCCCTGCCTATAAACTGGGTTGCACGAAAACGGACACGGACACGGACACGGACACGGACTCGGACACGGGACACGGCACTTCAAAATTTTTAGGACACGGGACACGGCAAAAAAAAATCAATATACATATTAAATTAAAGGGAATTTGAAGAACATTATAACCATCATCTAAATTTTGATCAATTAAATGCCACAAAGTCGGAAATGACCAATATTAATATCTTATACGTTAAAATCAAACATGTCTTACAACCTACAAAGTTTCAAATTACAAACCCAAAATTAAAATGAACAAAATCTTACAAAATAAATAAAAAGCATCAAAAATCCAAATCACAAACACAAATACACTGCCTCTTTACACAAATCACAAGCACAAATCACAAGCACAAATACCAAAATAAACTAAACTAATATTGATTAAATTTGTAGAATAGAATCAAGAAATAAGAGCATCAACGCTTGCCATCTTAGGTGATTTACAAATAGGATAAGCATGAAGAAGTTCATCACACACTTTACAACTACACATATGTCTACAAGGCAACATCAATACACTTGCATTTCTTGTATTACATACTTTACAATAACGCCATTTTTTTTGTTGTTGTTTCTTCAATTTTATTCTTGTTTTCAGACACTTTGCAACATGATTCAACATCATTCACATCATTAGAAGAAGAAGATGATGAACAAACTTGTTGTTGTTGGAGTTGTTCAAGTGTGTTTTTTAATGAAAAACAGATTGCTTCATTTTGTGATGAAATAATCAAGAATAACAAATTAGGGAAATCATAAATTAAGGGGAAGTGGTTAACCTGAATGCAACGGCGGCGACTGGCGGCGACGGCGGCCTGGCGGCGACTGGCGGCGACGGCAAAGCCAAACGGGAAAGGAGGGTTTCTTTTGAAAGGAATTGATGCTTTTGGAGTTTTGGTAAAGTGGTGAGTTTTCAGTTTTTGGAATAAAAATTAGGGTTTATCGTTTCATGTGGCATAACTGCCGTGTCCCACCAAAGACGGGCCGTGTCCAATTTTTTTTGGACCGTGTCCGACACACTTTTTTAAAAAAAAAACCAAGGACACGGTTTTTGAGGTGTCGGACACGTTTTCAGCCGTGTCCTAGGCGTGTCCGTGTCCGACACGGTGTCGGACACGCGGAGGGCAAAATAGTGCCGTGTCCGTGCAACCCAGCCTATAAACGTAGTCTAATAGACCAAAAGATTTAGAAAAAGTAAAAAATTAACGGAAAATTCACGAGGTACCCCTAAACTTTGTCATTTTGCACATGGTACCCTGTATTTTAAGTTTGTGCACATGTCACCCTTCACGTTTTATTTTTATGCACAACATGTCTTTTTCGTCGCTTTAAAAAACTTCAATTGAGCATAACCCTTGCACCGGAATTCGGATTTGGCCAATTTTTTGTCCTAAAAACATTTTCTTGTCATAATCTACGATTTGTGAAAAAAAAATTGTCGACTAACATTTTCTAAGGTTTTTTTCTCACGAAACCTAAAATCGACCATTACTTCGATCTTAAATTTCCGAATTTATGTTTGATCAAATTATAAATCTCGAAGAATTAATCAATTTAAAATTTTGTTTTGGCAAATTCTGATTTCTGGTTTACGATTTATGCTCATTTGAAGATCTTTTAGAACGATAAAAAAAAGCATGTCATACTTAAAAATCAAACCTCAAGGGTACTATGTGCACAAAATTTTAAAAATTTATACCACGTGCAAAATGACAAAATTTAGGGATACCACGTGAATTTTCCGAAAAATTAATCAGCTAAAACTTGACCATATCCGTAAATTTTCCCGACTCACCTAGTTTTTTAGCGCTAAGATGCGTAAATCTTTAACTCATGAACTTAACGACCCGAAACCAAAAGGACTTTTTTTGAAAAAAACCCAAGAGATCCATGAAATCTTCTTAATCAATTTTGCAAAAGCTATAACAACGATGTTTGGAGGTAATGAATCCGACCACCAACGAGAACCGTTTGTCCAAGGCCTACAATGAGCAAGCTCATGGGCAACACCGTTACAGTTCCTACGAACCCAAGAAAAAGTAACATGATAGAAACAACTATAAAAAGAATGAATATCATCGATCATAAACGAGAAAGATATCACTTCACCCTTGCGCTGTTGTTGAAGATCTTCAATGACAGTGGAGCAATCACCTTCCTTTATAGCACAAGTGACACCCTCACTCCCTTAAACCCATGGAGAGTCACCATCGCTTCAGCCATCGTAGGATCCATGCCACCCTCACCTTGGATCGACATTCCCCACTCGACATACATGTCCCACTTTTTTCATGCACAATGTCCCCAGCCTACCCCCGCTCCATCAACCACCGCAGCATCCACATTAATTTTCTTAGCCCCGTCGATCGGTCGCTTCCAACCGTCCTCACCCCCTGCCTTAGCACTCTCCTTCCGTCATCCCTCTTTCCCTCATGCTGCATTTGCCATAGCAAATATCGCACCCTTTTAATTACTAAATCCGCTCGCCGCTCCCCATACTTAAATATAGACTTATATTATTACGCCTCTCTCAAATCTCACAACAATCCGTCATTAATTCCTCACATTCCCTCACCCTATCTCCCTCATAGCCTTTTAAACCGACTCCTTCAGTCACTCAACCCCATCAATCGATGGCACCTCCACATTCAACCCCTCCTTAACCCTCTCACTCACCTACAACCCCGTATGACATGATGACAATACTCCACACAATCCAAGCATCGAGGACACTCATTACCAATCGAAGGCACACGAGCAACAATGTTGCTCCTAGTAGCCATGGCTTCATTACAAAGATGCCAAAATAACGCCTTAATCCGAGAAAGAACCGTAATTTCCAATGGTTATTAACATCACTTGATGGTCCCGCTTCATCGTCATTCTTATCCATCAACAGTTTATAAGCCGACCAACCGATTAATAGTTGATGTAGTATTCGAAGTTAACTAAGTTGTTGGCGAACCAAAGCTAGGTAGCTAGGGTGAGTCGGATGTCGAACCACAAGAACGATAATGTTAACTTGTGTAGATACCTCATTTCTACACCCTCCGCCAACCACCCAGTGATGATTGGGCCGCATGTTTGGTACGCGAAACAATTTATAACAATTCGTAAGTTTATCGTCAAGTGATAGCTCAAACACTTGTGTCTACCCCTTCGTCGTCATCTACGCACCGACTGAAAGTCCATAGACCTTAATTAGACTCCTCTAATTATTTACTAAATTACTTATTAATTTAGTTTATAATGATCTATGTAACATGCATGCAAATATAAAGACATTTATATAAAGGAAGAAATTTTCTCACATTGATATGGAAAATATAAGGGCACAACAAGAACTCCTTCTTGTTGTTCTTGAGCTATAAATATGGATGAACACAAAAAATCTCCAAAGTAGAAGATCTCCTCTAAGTTGCACCAAGATTAACCCAAATAATCTACCCTTATTATTAACTAGATAATAAGATAGATATAATACTACTAATATTACGACTATATTACTACACTAGTAATACTTAGTAAATATTAGTATATGAGAGTTTTTAGTGAGAGGAAGAATTTTAGAGAGAAGTAAACAAATTGCACAAAATGAAGTAGTATAAAATGAACAACATTTGTTCATTATAAAGGCCATTTGGCCGGACCTCATAGTCCAAAAATGACTATTATTTTGTTCAATTTGATCAGATGTATTAGAGTGGAGTGTTGTAGAAAATATGATGATTGTTTCATACTTGTTATGTCACTTTCATTAAGTAACTAAAGAGTAAAAACAAGAACTAAATCATCACCATGTAACTACTACCATAACCGGCCATTATGGCCTAGTTTGGTCCATTTTGATTTTTGATATTTGTCTCACAAATACTTATTGATCATATGGTTAATTATCTTGTATAATTAAGTGTTAATTTGATCATATAACAATTATATGACTCAATTAAATAAATAATATGTACTTAACATTTTAAGTAATATTTTACCATTATATCAATATATAATGGGTCCCACAATGCTTAGTTAATTTATTTTACAACTCCTTGTAAATATAATTAACTAATTACCTCTATCTCAAAACCTCAACTAATTTAGTAATTTAACGATTAATTACTAAGTTAAATCTTATTTAATCGTATTAAAATAAGATATAAATTTATTAGTCAATTATCGCATAATTGAAAAATAAGTTTAATCGAATTTGAGTTCTTAACTCAATTTCTAACAATTAACTCTCGTACATATCGAATATATGTAATGTACTAATTAACTGTATCGTATACAAATAATTAGTTACTATTTGGATTTCATCCTTTAGGTGTGACCGAAAGGGATCAGTTGATCACCGCCGTCAAACGACAATAACGTCAAACTCTAGTTAGCCAACCGTTATTGATTTACGTTAATCAACTGACTAATCATATATGTAGTCAATAATTATCCCAATTATATTCCATAATAAGATTTATTATGTGGCGCACTATTGTGGAGGACACCTACTCCAACATAAACTACCAAGAAAGACAAAATTATTTAAAACAAAAACTAAAAATAAAATCTATTCATTTAATAGAATCACCATGTATAACTACTATCGTTAGAATGAGAATACTACACAGTATTAGACCTTTATTATTGATAGTAGAAGCCTAATAATATGTATAAAAACGATTCTTTTTTTTAAAAAAATGACTAAACAATGAAGAAGAATAAAAATAACGTAAAAACGAAAAAAAATGAAAATAGTTCAAGACATAATTATTCGCGTAAGTAATGTCTGAAATAAAGTTCAAAATAAATGAAAATGTGTTAAGATAATTAGCGTCGTAATCAGGATTCGATTTTACGATCGATTTTTTTTTTCAATAACACAGTCATATAATCATATTAAACGATTAATTACCATGAAAAAAATATAACTCTCTCCGTCCCGGTCATTTGTTTACCTTTGATTTTGATACTCAAAAAAATGAATGGGGAGGAGATCATTTGTGGGTATTATTATTGACTAACAAGCGGATAAAATGTTATGTAGACAATCATGAATGGGTTGGATAAACAAATAATCGGGGCGAAAGAGTAATTACTAAGTATTTTGATGATAATACAATTTGGAAAATTCAATCCGTACAATTTGCACGGATTCAAAACTTGTATTATTAGAAATTTAGAACCATTAGCAATTGCAGCAAACAATCCAAGAAGTGAAAATTCTGAAAAAAGAAGAAAAAAGACAACACATAATACGTGGTGGTGTCCACTTTCATAACTATGAAATACAATATCATGAAGTACGCAATTGTTCAATGTGATTGTCGGTGCGACTAATTGACGGTGTATACTTTTTGATAAATAGTGATCATTTTTTGTTAAATAAAAAATGACTAATTTTTTTTTCTAATTGGTCACTATTTATCTAAAAATAATGGTCACTAGTGACCAAAAAATAATTATATTTTACAAAAATACACGGTATGCAACGAGCGCATAGGATACCTACGGCATGAAGTAACTTGAACTTTGACAGAAAAAAGGGACATTAATGAGTTATTATCCTTGTCAAATGTACAACATGGTGCATGCGTTACTATTAATATGCACAAATTCTCATTTGTGACGGACCGCCCGTCGCAAGCTAGCGACGGGTCAATTCTTTCTCACAACATACAAGTGGGGTGCAAGTGGGTGGGAAATGGAGCCCCCCACTTGCACACCCACTTGCACTTTGTGAGTTAAAATTGACCCATCTTAAGCTTGCGACGGGGCGCCCCGTCGCAAGCAAGACTTGCTGATTAATATGATCTCATAATTCACGTAAAATAAATACAAGATATTTATAGTTCACCAACCAAACCTGAAAAAAAGGCAATTAGTTGAGTTAGTCAATGAAATCGACAAATCTTGTTTTGTTTGGAATTTGGATTCTTTGAATGGTCGATTTTTGCGGAGTTGAGTTAGACTTAACCTATTTTGTTGTTGATTTCTAGATGAAATCTCTTAGAATGGTAGATCTTTGATTTGTGCTTGTTAATTAAGTATTTAATTAATTGTAATTTGATAAATCATACGTATAGGCAAATACCGTAATAGAATAATTTTACGTGTACATATGAGTTTTCGATTATTCACATTTACACTAACGGTTTGGTAAGGTGAACAGTAAGTTTTTCGAGAGACGGTCTCAGTTTAAGATAAAGTGAGATGCAATATTGCGAGTGTATAATACAGAAAAGCGTTTTATAATTAATAAGCTTATCGTGAGATCGTTTCTTTTTAAAGAATTTAGGTTGGACCTATATATATATAGAATAGCGTAACAAGACAACATCACCCACATCAAAAGAACACCATACCACACACAAAGAGTGTGAACGAAAACAAACTAACATAATATTTTTACAAAGATGGAAGAAATGATGAAAGAACTAATGAAAGCACTTGGAAGTGTTAACCAAGAAGATTTACTCCATGATTTCAGACCATTCTTAGTAGTCTACAAAGATGGAAGAGTTCAGAAGTTCTTAGGCCATGTCAAAGTCCCACCATCAGTTGATGATCTCACTGGTGTCGAATCCAAGGACGTTGTCGTCTCGACTGAGACGGGTGTCTACGTCCGAATGTACAAGCCACAGGGATTAAAATCTGATGAAAAAGTGCCAGTTTTGGTGTATATTCATGGAGGAGGTTTTGTTGTCGAAACTGCAGCATCTCCACTTTATCACAATTATCTCAATGTTTTATGTTCTAAGGCTAAGATTATCATAGTGTCAGTGGATTACAGGACAGCTCCTGAACATCCGCTTCCTGCAGCCTACGATGATTCGTGGGCTGCGCTTCACTGGGTCAGATCCGGCTTTGCAGGTGCTGAGCCTTGGCTCAGCCAGCACGCTGACCCGGCCAGGGTTTTCCTGGCCGGGGACAGTGCTGGGGGTAACATAGCCCATAACATGGCTAAGCGACTAGCCAAGACTGACACCCCAGATGATAAAATCGCGTTAAAAGGACTTATGTTAATCCACCCGTTCTTCTGGGGTAAGGACCGCATTGGGTCCGAGCTCCAGAAAATGGGACCCAGTGCCAATGGACTAGCCTCCGGAGGAATGGCAGACAGAATTTGGAAATTTGCCCATCCCGCGACTACTGGGTCCGATGATCCATTGATTAACCCGGGAATGGATCCCGAGTTAAGGGAGCTGGTTGGAGAGAAGGTAATAGTTTTCGTAGCGGAACAAGATGCATTGAGGGACAGGGGATTCCATTACAAAGAAATGTTGGTGAAGAGTGGGTGGAAAGGAGATGTACAAGTTGTTGAAACACATGGAGAGAATCATGTGTTTCATTTGATCAATCCTGTTTCAGCTAAAGCTGTTGATCTCATGGAACAGTTTGTTGCATTCCTTAACTCAACTTAATTGTTAGGTTAATTAATGATATGCTAAGTTGTTGTAATAGTTTTCATTATTGCTCAAATTGTATTAGAGAATAATCCATGGATTACAAATTTTAATCAGTTGCTGGAAGTATAAGATTTGAAAACATTATTCATTGCAACAATAACCCATTTTTTTTTTTTGGACAAGAACAATAACCCATAATTCAATAAAAGTTAGATAATGCATTGATCTTTCGGTTTTATTGTTGCATTGGGCCTCTGAATTATTTGAGATGTCCAAATTTTAATTATAATCAATTGGAAGTAAAATGATTCCATTCTAATATTGAGTAAGATATAATGATTCATATTATTGCTCCTTGATAACAACTCCTATTTTTTTCTGACCGTAAATTCTTATTGAAGATGGATCAATTTCGTCTTTTAAAAAAGACGAGTCATCTTAACGACAAATATAGACAAACAACTTGTTATTGGTTAGAAAATAGTACTAATTATATTTCGTCTTAAATGAGTCGCATTTACCCCGTTTTTTGAAACGACGAAATATGAATATGTGATCGTTTTCGGCCAGTTTTTTTTTTTTTTTTTAAAAGGAATGAAAATTCAGCTTACAATAGGACTATTTTATCTCATTTTTTTCTATAAAAAAATAATAAAACTACTAGGGCCGCAACATGTATTTTTCTTATGCTGCCAAAGAACCCATTTCCTTGGCTTGCCACCTGCTAATTTCCAAAGAAATAAATTCACATTTGTCCCAATAAGTCCAACCATATATTTACAAGAGAACACGTTTCTTGCTCCCTAATTATAATCAGATAGTCAACCTTGATAAGATAAATATATCCGTCTCATTGTTATAACCATTATAACAGGGCAAGTATCATCCCACTTGTACATATAAGATAAACTCGTTAATTTTCCTATACATTCTAATTTTTCTTATTCATATTATTTGAGCTGACTTAAGCAGTGGTATACGAGTATATGAATACCAATTAAAATTAGAAGATTTAGTTTTATGTTATAAAACGGTGTTAACAATACATTTACCAAGCACTGACTAGATGAATACTGAGTAGAAAAATGCAAACACAGATTTTATTTTCCGGTACATATTGTACGTACTCCCTCCTATTCTTAATATTCTTCCCTATTTCCTTTTCGGTCCATTCAGGTTTTCTTCCCTATTTCTATTTTTGGCCTATCTTTTATTAATATAATAAACCAACTAGTGTACTATATTAATATAATAAACCCACTAATGTACTAATTTTAACACCTTCTCTCCAATTACTTAGGTCCATTAGTGTACTATATTGTTTTTTATTCCTACCCTTAATCCTTGTGCAAATATCAAAAGGAAGGAATATTGAGAATAGGAGGGAGTATTATTTATCTAGTTAAGCTTTTACAACTTGGAATTATCTATAACTCCGTCTATACGTATTATTTATTTACCGTGTAACTATTATTTATTTAACTTTGATTAAGAAAAAGGTAAACAAATAATTGAGACGGAGTATCGCGTTCAAGACGAGTTGATGAATGCAACACACTGGTCTATGAGTTGAGCAGCTTTGGGTGAGACAGGGTTGAACAAATGGAACACATGGTTCTCTCCTTTTGTCTCAAACACTTGTACTTCTCCTTTCCATCCACACTTAACTAACAAGTCTTTGTAATGGACTCCCCTATCCCTCAACAAATCTTGTTCCGCGACGAAAACCAATACCTTATCTCCACCAAGTACGCTTAACTCAGGATCCATCTCGGGGTTAAGCAACGGGTCATCAGACCCGCTCGTCTTAGGATTAGCTAACTTCCAAATCCTGTCAAACATCGGTTCTGAAGTTAGTTCAGTCCCGGTTGGATTCAACTTCTGGAGCTCGGACCCAATTCGGTCCTTACCCCAAAAGAATGGATGGATCAACACAAGTCCTTTTAACGCTATTTTAGTATCCGGAGTATTACACTTGCCTATTCTCTTAGCCACATTATGGGCTATATTACCGCCAGCGCTATCCCCGGCCAGGAAAACCCTGGCCGGGTCAGCATGCTCGCTGAGCCAAGGCTCAGCACCTGCAAGGCCGGATTTGACGACCCAATGAAGCGCAACACACGAATCGTCGTAGGCTACAGGAAGAGGGTGTTCAGGGGCCTTCCTGTAATCTACTGATACCACAATAACATTAGCCTTAGAAGATAAGACATTAAGAAAAGTGTGATGAATTGGAGATGCTGCAGTTTCGACGACAAAGCCACCTCCATGAAAACACACTAAAACTGGAACTTTTTCACCAGGTTTTATACCCTGTGGCTTGTATAATCGTACAAAGACACCCGTCTCGGTCGAGATGACAACATCTTTCGATTCGACTCCGGTGAGACTATCAGTTGAAGGTGGGATAGACTGAGTGCCTAGGAACCTTTCAACTCTTCCATCTTTGTAGATTACTAGTAATGGTCTGAAATCTTGAAGCAAATCTTCTTGCTTAATGCTTGCAGTTGCTTTCATTATTGTTTCCATATTCGTAAATTACTCGTACTATGTTATCTCTTACTCTTGGGTTTGTGTTTTTTTCTGAATGTGGTGGTGGTTTAGTGTTATGAATCTATGATCATGCTCCTGTATATATAAAACTCGTGGTTGCATTCATAGGTTTACTTTGACAACAATAGCACTTACATGCAAACAATATAAGTTTGAGGTAGCTATATAGTATCGGTTTTTGTAATGTGTGCCCTCAGGGTACCCAACGGTCACAACCCATTTTCCGGCCCATATAAATGATAAAACTAGTGTATCCGCAACGTGTATTTTTGTATGCTGCCAAACAACACATTTCCCGGCTCACCACTTGGTAATCATCAAAGAAACAATTCCACATTTGTCGCAATACGTCAGTCCATTGATTAAAAAGAAAACAGACTGTTATCTTTGATAGCGAAAATTCTCACATAAAACGATCTCATAAGTTTACATTATGTTATTATGGTTCAAGAGTACTTATGAGAGTCAAATGAATAGCTAATAATTGTACCTGTGGAAACGGGTATTTTGTAGATGGGCATGAGGCGGTTTTACAAGATACTAATTGTCGATTCGATTACCAAGCACTGACAAAGATGAATACTGAAAAGAAAATATTGCAAACATAGGTTTTATTGTCTGATACATTATTGTCTAATACAGCTTGAGCAATAATCAAAACTTTTGCGGCATGGAGTCATCTGGTTACCTTTGATTAAAATACTCCAAACAATAATAAAAGATAAACAAATCAAATACTCCAAACAATAATAAAAGATAAACAAATGCCTAAGACGGGTGAGAGTATCTCTTTCAAGATGAGCTGATGAAGGCAACAAACTGGTCCATAAGTTCAACAGCTTTCGGCGAGACCGGGTTAAACAAATGAAACACATGGTTTTCTCCTTTTGTCTCAAACACTTGTACTTCTCCTTTCCACCTACTCTTAACCAACAACTCTTTGTAATAGACTCCCCTGTCCCTCAACAAATCTAGTTCCGCGACAAAAACTAATACTTTCTCTCCAGCCAGCACGCTTAACTGAGGATCCATCCCGGGGTTAAACAACGGGTCATCAGACCCGCTCGTCCCGGGATGGGCTAACTTCCACAACCTGTCAAACCTCGGTTCTGATGTTGATTCAGTCCCGGTTGGATTCAACTTTTGGAGCTCGGACCCAATTCGGTCCGTACCCCAGAAGTAGGGGTGAACCAACACAAGTCCTTTTAACGCTATTTTAGTATTTGGAGTATTACACTTGACTATTCTCTTAGCCATATTATGGGCTATATTAGCCCCAGCACTGTCCCCGGCCAGGAAAACCCTAGCCGGGTCAACATGCTTGCTAAGCCACGGCTGAGCACCGGCTAAACCCGACCTGATCCACTCGACTGCAGGCCACGAATCGTCGTAAGCTGCAGGAAGAGGATGTTCAGGGGCTTTCCTGTAATCTACTGATACCACAATAACATTACCCTTAGAAGATAAAACATTGAGATAATTGTGATAAAGTGGAGATGCTGCAGTTTCTATAACAAAAGCACCTCCATGAAAACACACTAAAAGTGGTACTTTTTCATTAGCTGTTACACTCTGTGGCTTGTACAAACGTACAAAGAAACCCGTGTCGGTCGAGACGACAACATCCTTCGATTCGACTCCGGTCACACCATCTATAGATGGTGGGATGGATTGAGTGCCTAGAAACCTTTCAACTCTTCCATCTTTGTAGATTACTAGTGCTGGCCTGAAATCATGAAGTAAATCTTCTTGTTTAATGCTTGCAGTTGCTTTCATTATTTCTTCTATCTTTGTAGATTGCTATGTTATCTCTCACACTCTTGGGTTTGTGTTGGTGGGTATGTTGCTCTCTAGTATAACACGAAGTATATGGACTTGGCCAAAATTGACCAAGACGGAATAACCTGATCCAAATAACCCGACACGGTACCCGAGCTTTAACCGACCCAATATAACCTGAACCGACAAAAAAGTGTTCACAATAAATGTAAATACTTGAATGATTGATAGGGTTTTCTTGGTCGGGGACACTGCTGGAGCTAACATGACCCTACCCGAAATGACCATATCCGAAACCGCCCAATCCGAAAATGGTTTGCCAAAATATAACTCTAATTGAACAAAAAATAACTCGAAATTACTAATTTTAACTTTAAAAGCATACTTTATATAATATATGTCAAAATAAATAATCAATCGTCAATACTAAACTAAAAATCTAAACATACTTTTAATCTCTTTTAATCATTTACCTGAAAATGATCTGGACGAGAAATTACCTGACCCGTTCGCCAGGTCTAGTCCACACCCAATTGGATATATAGAACCGGCTTTTTGTTAGTCCATAGTCATTATGCTTTTGTTGTAGTTATTATTATTTTTGTCACGTTTCAAGTTTAAAATAGATATACTCATCTTAAAATAAGAGTTTGTGATTAATAAGATAAATTCTCATTTCAGACGAAAACTATGCACCAATGGGTGCCAGCTAACCATTAATATCACCCTTTCACATTTCTTTATGTTGGGTCGATCATTTTTAATACGAAGTCAATTAAAAAGTGGAGAAATACTTGTGTCCTCCAGGAAGACGCCCTCCTTACACTCAAAGGAGGAGGAGCAAAATAGAAATGAAGAGGGCGGTCCTTCTCCTTTGAGTGTAAGAAGGAAGTCATTCCGGAGGACACAAGTATTTCTTTAAAAAGTGATATCAATCTAACTTGGTACCATCGGTTGAGTCTAGAGTCGCCACACAATGACACGACTCGAAAACACGACACGTTATTAACGAGTTTGAGTTGAGGTTTAATGACCAATTTATGTAAGTGGGTCGACACGTACACGACACGAGATTGGGTCGGGTTGGGATTGCGCTCTCAAAACACAAACCCGACACGAATTACCCATTTACTAAAATAATTCTAATTTTTATTGATTCTCCATCAAATAAATATTACATTTTCTCAATATTGACATGACACGACACAAAATTAACGGGTTAAAGTTGAGCCTAGATAACCCATTTATGTAAGTACGTTGACACGAACACGACACAAAATTTAATTGAGTCAGATTAAGATTGAGAATTTATGACCCATTTAACATATGACAAAGACAAACCCAACACAATCCGATATGTTTGCGAGGTCTAGATGAGTCATTTTCATTTTCCAATAAAAAGCTCAATTAAAGGCAAACATGTGGACAGGGTAATTAATGATTGTATACTTGATAATAACTTCGTCTTCTATCGATATAAGATAAAACATTTAATTACTCCTTATTATTTTACTAGTCCTTATTATATACTTATATGTGCATTATCAATATTCCTACGCCCCGGTGGCATGGGGTGACTAGTTGTCAGTGATCACTTTTGACAAATAATTACCACTTTTTGATATATAGAGACAATTTTCTAGGATTAAAAAATGATTTTTTTTCAAGGTAATGACTACTTCCCAAAAAAAGGTCACATTTAAAAAAAAAGACACATGTATGAGAGAGTTACTAGTGCATTAATCATTTTATACGTAAGATAATAATCATAATTCATATGAGAATTTTTTTCTTAAGTAGGGCTTTAATGACACTTATTTACAAAAGTAGGGCTCATTACAACTTATTTACACGGAATGGGTCCACGTCAGCAAATTTATTATTTTTTTAAAAAGTTTTTCAACCAGTCGCTGAACCATTCAGCGACTGATAACTGAGTTCAAATTTTTTTTTGGTTTTAAGATCTCTGAATGGTTCAGCGACTGAGAACTGAGTTCAAGTTTTTTTGGTTTTTAAGAACTCGGTGTTATCTGTTGCTGAACTATTCAGCGACTGAGATCTTAAAACTCAAGAAAAATTGAACTAAGTTATCTGTGGTTGAACTATTCAGCGACTGAATTCATAAAACCGAAAAAAATTGATTACAGTTCTCAGTCGCTGAACCATTCAGCGACTGAGATCTTAAAACCTAAGAAAAATTGAACTAAGTTATCCGTTCCTGAACTATTCAGCGACTGAGTTCATAAACCAAAAAAAATTGATTTTAGTTCTCAGTCGCTGAACCATTCAGCGACTGAGATCTTAGAACCCAAGAAATATTTAACTAAGTAATCAGTTCCTGAACTATTCAGCGACTGAGTTCATAAAACCAAAAAAAAGTTCTCAGTCGCTGAACCATTCAGCGACTAAGATTTTAAAACCAAAGAAAAATTGAACTAAGTTATCAGTCGTTGAATGGTTCAGCGACTGGGTTCATAAAACCAAAAAAAGTTGATTTCAGTTCTCAATCGCTGAACCATTCAGCGACTGAGATCTTAAAACTCAAGAAAAATTGAACTAAGTTATCGGTCGTTGAATGGTTCAGCGACTGGTTGAAAAACTTTAAGAAAATAATAAACTTGCTGACGTGCCTCATTCCGTATAAATAAGTTGGAATGAGCCCTACTTTTATAAATAAGTGTCATTAAAGCTCTTCTTAAGGAAAAAAAAAAAAGTCTTCATATCATAACCACCACCACATCTCGACACACAACAAAACCCAAGAGTGTTAGAGAAAACTTTGTGATCTACAACGATGGAAGAAGTAATGAAAAAAGTAATGATTGCAACTGCAAACATTAACAAACAAGATTTACTTCTTGATTTCAGGCCAGCGTTAGTAGTCTACAAAGATGGAAGGGTTGAAAGGTTCCTAGGCACAGAGGTCATCCCACCATCCATTGATAGTCTAACCGGTGTCGAATCGAAAGATGTCGTGATCTCGACCGAGACGGGTGTCTCAGTAAGATTGTATAAGCCACAGAGTGTAACATCTAATGAAAAAGTGCCACTTTTAGTGTATTTTCATGGAGGTGCATTTGTTGTGGAAAGTGCAACATCTCCACTTTATCAAGGTTATCTCAATGTCTTATCTTCTAAGACTAAGATTATTGTGGTATCAGTAGATTACAGGAGAGCCCCTGAGTACCCTCTTCCTGCAGCCTACGACGATTCGTGGGCTGCGCTGGACTGGGTCAGATCCGGCCTTGCAGGTGCTGAGCCTTGGCTCAGCGAGCACGTTGACCCGGCCAGGGTGTTCTTGGCCGGGGACAGTGCTGGGGCTAATATAGCCTATCATATGGCTAAACGTGTAGCCAGGAGTAACAACCCAGATGGTAAAATTGCGCTGAAAGGACTCGTGTTGGTTCACCCGTACTTCTGGGGCAAGGACCGAATTGGGTCCGAGCTCCAGAAGGTGAATCCAACTGAGGCCGGACAGACATCAGAATCGACAATTGAAAAAATGTGGAAGTTAGCCCACCCGGAGACTACCGGGTGTGACGATCCATGGATTAACCCGGGTATGGACCCGGAAATAAGGGAGCTGGCTGGCGAGAAGGTATTGGTTTTCGTAGCGGAACAAGATGCTTTAAGGGACAGGGGTGTCCACTACAAAGAATTGTTAGTTAAGAGTGGGTGGAAAGGAGAAGCACAAGTGATTGAGACAGAAGGGGAGAGCCATGTGTTCCACTTATTCAAACCTGATTCACCCAAAGCTGCTCAACTTATGGATCAGTTTGTTGAATTCATCAACAAATCTTGATGGAATTAATTGATTATTCCAAGTTATAATAGTTTTCATTATTTCTGAAGTTGTAGTACTAGACAATAATCTTATAGCAGTACTACTATTGAAACACCAGTGATAAAATCCGCGTTTTCAATTGTATTTTCAGTATTCATCTTAGTCGGTTTTCAGTAATCGGTATCAACGGTTAGGTATTTGTAAAACCGTCTCATGCTAATATAATGTACGACCAACTCATTCGAATGAGTTGTCTTCTTATAAAATGGTCATATTGTAAAGCATCGACGTAATTTCCTTTCATTGTCGAGGTTACTGTTATTCAGGAACAATCACATGCAACCATTCTGTCTTCAGCTCTTAACAAGACGCTGTAGGGGATTCAGAAATCGATCAGAACGACAAATGTTGTATAAGACGAAAATGCTATATAAACATTTTACAACAGAACTTAGAATTCTATTTCAAAAGCTCAAACAATTTCTTTGTCAGAATATACCACTCAATTTCATACTGATTAACTAATGATATAACATCTCCAGTTCTTTCAGCACGAGCAGTTCTTCCTACGCGATGTATATAATCCGGAAACAAATAGTTGCCATCCGACACCAACACTAATGCACACAGTCCTGCTTGAAAAAAACAATTGCCTTCAAAGTGACATTCGACATTCGTATTATATATTGGTCCTGAGTGAAGTTTTATCAGCAGATTTACGGAATAAAGTTTCTGTTAGTCGAGACTCTGAAGGGACCAAGAGAAGCTAGTCGCTCTATGCAAACAACTGCTAAGTGCTTAACACATCGATACTCACAGGCCAAAAAAAAGTGACCATTTAATGATAAAATGTTACAGCTAAAGTTACACGTAAATAATTCACATCATCACATCATATTTTGTGGTGAATGGTTATCAACACCTTCAATGATCAATTTGGATCCTCTCTATTACCTTCGCCAAGAGTTTCTTTTAACAGTAGGTCTCCCTTGTGACGGGTCGGACCTTGCGACGAGTTTTTCCTCTAACAAAATGGGTAGAGGGAACATGTGGGGCACCCCCATGTGCTTCCCCTTTTCCCTTAAATGGGTCATTTGTGAGGGGAAGTGGTACCCGTCGCAAGCTTGTGACGGATACTGCCCGTCACAAACAAGAATTTGTGTTCTTTTAAACACGGTAGATTATTTACTTGAACGATCTAACTGTTACCAATAAAAGTAATGATTGATGATGTGAAAAATAATACGAGTATACAATAGAAAGCTACTAGAGGTAATGGATAGGAATGGAGAGAATGAAATGGAGATGATCTTTGCTCCTCCATAACAACAGTACGTCTTGCTTGCGACGGATCGGATCTTGCGACGGGTATTTTGTGAGAGGAAATGGGTAGAGGGGACAAGGTGGGCACCCCCCATGTGCTTCTCCACTCACCCTTGATGGGTATTTTGTGAGAGAATATGGTATCCGTCTTAAGCTTGCGACGGATAGTATCCGTCACAAATGAGAAAGTCCTTTCTAGAAATTCGTGCATTTCCAGAAAATGAAGACCTTTACCATGGTAGTTCATTTCAACCAAATTAAAAACAGCTAGTCTCACTGAAGACGACGGATGGTGCCCCTCTCACAATATGCAAGTGGGAGGACAAATGAATCCCCACTTGCAGATTGTGAGACGGACACTATCCGTCTTCAACTTCTGACGAATAGTGCCCGTCTTCAATGAGAATTTGTAATTAAAAAAATATCCTAATGTCCCCCCGTAAATATTTCATCAACATGTTATAATTCTAAAATTTTATTTCTAATTCTTATTAAATGTCAAAATTTGAAATTTGCAGCAATTCTAATTTAAGACGGGCAATCCGTCTTAAGCTTAAAACGGGTCAAATCCTTCTCACAAAGAGTAAGTGGAGGGCAAATTAATCTCCCCACTTGCTCTTTGTACCCACTAACACATCCACCCCCAGCCCACGTCTGCAACCCTACAGCCGGCGGTCAGGTCGGCCGGCAAAGTCCCTCCTGCTACTGAGTAGTGCGACCCGCCTGGTGTCCCTACCCCACGCAACCACCCTAACCCAACCCCCTCTACGACTCACCGCCGCCGTCCTAATCCCCCAGAATCCTATCACCCAACGACGACAACTCTAGCCGGAAATAGGTGATGTAAAATTAGAGGAGAATGGATATGTGTAATTAGAGAGAATAAATTATAGTTATTAGAGAGAGAAAATGGGGGGATTGCGAAGGGTTTAATTGTCAATAGTGTACTGAGTTGATGGTTGTGGCTCATATATTATAATTTTATTTTATTATACCCTCATTCGAATGTCATTGGGCTTGAATAGTGGTTATTGCACATGCCCCCATACCAGGTGCGGAGTTTTCCACTTTGTGAGTTTGTGAAATATTAGGGGCTGCCAGGGTTTGAACTCATGACTTTTGGTCACACTGACTCTGATACCATGATAGATGAACCATCTCAACCAAAATCTTTATTTACCACTTTTTCGACTTGATTGATCGAATTTGTATTGTTATGACTTATGATATTCATATTTTGAATTTATCGACTAAATTCAAACAATACAAATATCACATAATAATAAAAATAATACAAAAGGCGGTAAATAAATTTGCACAACGGATTTTCGACGTGATTCAACTTCACACTCGAAGCTTACATCACTATCTCGATTAATTATTTTAGTACATCTTCCCAGATTACAAAATAATCAACCTCTTTTAAAACTAACTAAACGAAAGTAATAAGAATATCTTAATGGATTTTCACACAACTTAACAAATAATAGATAAATCTATAACCACAATTCTCCAGAACACAATTGTTTGACTTGAGTAACACGACTTTCCAAAAATGTAACTAATTTTGCAATTAAAATGTTTCAAAACAAAGACAAAACTATACTCACAAAATATGTATGTTTGAAAAGTAATTTGGTAGTCTTAATAACACCTTCTATTTATACTAAATAAGAATAATGTAATACAAGAACTAAACTATCAAATAATTACTCCGTAAATCTTCATAGAGTCTTTTTTAAGACGGGTTGATCCGTCTTAATCTTAAGACGGGTCAAGGCTCTCTCAGAAAGATTAAGTGAGAGGACAAGTGGAGGGCTTCATTTGCCACCCACTTGCACCCTTACTTGTCCTTTATTAAAAGGGTTTAACCCGTCTTAAATTTAAAACGGATTGACCCGTCTTAAATGAAACTTTGTGATAAATCTTTGCAGTACATCAGTTTTATCTTAAAACATCCTTTAGTTTTGTAAAAGTCAATCCTCTAACAGTTCTTGTAGTTTCTGCCGTGATTGATTACCAAAATTAAGAGCAAAAGCTAGGAGTTGTGTTGGACCAAAATTCATTTTTTATCAAAAGCAATTGTAAACCACACTTGTTATTTTGACAAACAAAGTCCAAGTGAAATTCTTACTTGGTCTTGTTTTACCTTCACGTGAGGATTTAGCAAAGGTAGGACGCACCGACGCACGGTCTTACGTATTTGAATCAACACAAATTGTCATCGAAGATGGATATTATCTATCACAAGCTGAAGACGGATAATGTCTCTATCACAATATGCAATTGAATTGTAGCATAAAAAAATATATGCAATTGGAAGGGCAAGTAGATGACAAATGGAACCCCTCACTTGCCCTCCCACCTACATATTGTGAAAGGAATATTATCCGTTTTCAACTTGTGACGAATAGTGTCTGTCTTCACTGAAATGAGTTGTTGAATCAACACAAAATTGTTGCTTACTCCCTCCGATCCAGACCAATGGTAACTAGGGATGGCAGTGGGTCCAAGACCCGGCCCAAACCCGTCGGGTCATACCCTTATGGGTCGGGTTTGGGTCTTAATTTTTCAGACCCGTTGGGTATGGGTCGGGTATGGGTTTCATAAAAATAAATCGGGTTTGGGTTTGGGTCTTAGTTGTGAGACCCATACCCAACCCGTAGACCCGCAAAATACTTGTGGAAAACTATTACTCCCTCCGTCCCGGTCATTTGTTTACCTTTGCTTTTGGCACAAAGACCAAGGAAAGGGGAGGGGACCATTTGTGGGTAGTGTCATAAGATGACAAGTGGACAATAGTCCCATTGGGTGATGAAATTACTCATCAAAAGCCTTCCCAATATAGAAAGGTAAACAAATGAATGAGACACCCAAATATGGAAATGGTAAACAAATGACCGGGACGGAGGGAGTATAATGTAAGTCAGTGAGGGAGTACTGAAAATGAAAAGAAAAGTGGCATTGATTTCATGCCCCAAGTCGGAAGATTTTACCAGAATGCCAATTGAAATAGGCCCTTGTATTTTTGTTGATGTATGAAACATATGACACTACAATAGTAAACAGGAGAAGTGGAGAACAGTACAAGCTAGCTAAAATACTAGACCCGTGGGTAGACCCGGACCCAACCTATACCCATCGGGTATGGGTATGGGTCTAACAATTTCATACCCATGCGGATATGGGTCGGGTCTATGTCCAAGGCTGCGGATGCGGGTATGGGTATGGGTCTTGCCAGACCCGACCCATACCCAACCCGTTGCCATCCCTAATGGTAACACTTACCTAAAACGGACGATCCACACCAATGGTAACATACCTTATTTGGCCCACTACATTACCAAGTTATCCTTATACCCATTTGATATTTACACAAAATGCCATTGCAGGGTCCACCTATCAACCCCACAATTAAACCCACAATTACATGGTCCACCTACCATTTCCTTTTTTACCCCTCATTTTTCCACATTTTCTTAAATACTCCAATTTTCCCCATGTTACCATTTGTGTGGATCGAAAGGAGTACAATTTTTTACCTAATACTGAGTATAAGATACTAATAGCCAAACTAATCGCAAATTGTTACAACTCATAAGTTGTTACACAATAGAATTACCTTATAAGATATAGAGAGTAGTTAACTTATCTTATATTTAAAAAGACCACTCTTAAAATAAATTTTAATTTTATTTTATAAAATCCAAATTAATATTTGTAAAAAATATGGGTATATCAAGTTATACTTATAATATGAGAGAACTTAAAACGATTATTCAATATCGTAGAGAGAGACGAACTAACTACTGACAAATCTTTTTTAAAATTCTTCAGTCGTAAGATCCTTTCATTGTGTTGATCACGAACTCAAACCGCATCACCTAATCGCCATTCAGCAATATGTAACCTTGTTAATGTATAAAGACTTAACAAATAATTTACGTGCAAATTAAAGTTATTATAACAATTATAATAAACTTGTCATCACCAACACATAAATCGTACCGGAAAATTCACGCGGTACCCTTGAGGTTTGACGTTTTGCACGATATGCCCAATTTTTATATCCGAAAATGTTTAAGAGGCCATAACTCGTGTTTACGAGCTCAGAATGTGACAATTTTTTTTTTCAAATCGAACATCTTTTCGAGAACTACGAATTGAAAAAAAAAATTATCGAGTTTGGAACTCGTGACCAAGAGATATGGTCATTCAAAGTTTTTTCGATAAAAGAAACTTTGAAATACAAAAACTCCTACCCACGATATCCGAATACGACAATTTTTTTTTCAAGCCGTAGTTCTCGGAAAGATGATCGATTTGAAAAAAAAAAATCATCACTTTCTGAGTTCGTAAACACGAGTTATGGCCTCTTAAACTTTTTCGGATAAAAAAATTGGGCATATCTTGCAAATTGTCAAACCTCAAGGGTATCACGTGAATTTTCCGTAAATCGTATCTAGGCACGGTCCATCAATTTTCTTATATAGGGTTCATCATTTTAATACTCCTATATAAGTTAACAAACGGTAAGACGGTCAAATACTAGTGCCTGGTGGTAATAAATATAAAACTTTTGATATTTTTTACGGAGTAGGCAACAAGTACGTTACTTGATATATATTTGACCCCTCTAAAGCTTAAGACCGATAAATGAGAATTTGTGATCAATTAAAAAGTGATATCATTCCAACTTGGTATTCGGACATTTTATACCATTTGATGACTTCATTTCCAATTTTAATACTAATTCTCATTTAAGACGCATATCTATCTTCCTTGAATATGGGTCAGGTTGTCTCTGACAAAAAAGCAAGTGACTTTTGCTAGAGGCAACCAAAAGATGGTTCATTAAAGACCGGAATTCAATGAGACTTGGCTGCAATTGCGATTTTCATTCAGTTGGTCTTGCTTCAAACGGACCATTTTGGTCTGAAACAATAAAACGGGATTTTGTAATTACTTTACAGTTAGATGTAACCACTATTGAAAACAAGTTGATATAAGCTGTGGTTACATTTTATCAAAAAGTGGTAACATTATCCCGTCTTATTTTTCAAACGAAAATTCTCCGTCTGAAATAAGAATTTGCCATTTTCATTATTCATTGAGCTATTAAAGGCAAATATGTGGACTTGTGGTTACTGACTGTATACTTGATAGTTTAGTCTTCTATCGACAAGATAAACATTTGATTAGTCCTTGTATAGTTGTATGTGTATTTATTAGGGTAATATGATGTGCAAGCTAAGGCAATTATTCCCATCTTTACAGTATTATATATAGAAGCTAATAATCATAAATTCATAATCATAATTTATAATAAGTTAACAACCACAAACCCAAGAGTGTGAGAGAAACCTTTGTAATCTAAAAAGATGGAAGAAGTAATGAAACAAATAATGATTGCAACTGCAAACATTAAAAAAGAAGATTTACTTGTTGATTTCAGGCCAGTGTTAGTAATTTACAAAGATGAAAGAGTTGAAAGGTTCCTAGGCACTCAGTCCATCCCACCATGTATTGATAGTCTCACCGGTGTCGAATCGAAAGATGTCGTAATCTCGGCCGAGACGGGTATCTCAGTTAGATTGTATAAGCCACTAAGTGTAACATCTAATGAAAAAGTGCCACTTTTAGTGTATTTTCATGGAGGTGCATTTCTTGTGGAAACTGCAACATCTCCACTTTATCATAATTATCTCAATGCCTTATCGTCTAAGGCTAAGATTATCGTAGTATCCGTGAATTACAGGAGAGCACCTGAATATCCCCTTCCTGCAGCCTACGACGATTCGTGGGCTGCGCTGGACTGGGTCAGATCCGGCCTTGCAGGTGCTGAGCCTTGGCTCAGCCAGCATGTTGACCCGGCCAGGGTATTCCTGGCCGGGGACAGTGCTGGGGCTAATATATCCCATCATATGGCTAAGAGAATAGCCAAGAGTGACAACCCGGATGGTAAAATTGCGCTGAAAGGACTCGTGTTGGTTCACCCCTACTTCTGGGGTAATGACCGAATTGGGTCCGAGCTCCAGAAGTTGAATCCTTTCGGGGCCGAAGAGACATCAGAATCGTTGATCGATAAAATGTGGAAGTTAGCCCACCCGGAGACTACCGGGTGTGACGATCCATGGATTAACCCGGGTATGGACCCGGAAATAAGGGAGCTGGCTGGAGAGAAGGTATTGGTTTTCGTAGCGGAACAAGATACATTAAGGGACAGGGGAGTCCTCTACAAAGACTTGTTGCTTAAGAGTGGGTGGAAAGGAGAAGTACACGTGATTGAGACACAAGGAGAGAACCATGTGTTTAATTTATATAATCCTGATTCAACCAAAGCTGCTGAACTTATGGATCAGTTTGTTGAATTCATCAACAAATCTTGAAGGAGATTATTGATGATTACAAGTTGCAAATGTTTTCACTGCTGCTCAAGTTTATTTTCAGTATTCATGTTCTAGTCAGGTGCTCAGTAATCGGTATCAACAGTTAGTTATTTGTAAGATCGTCTCATGCTAATTGACTACGAAAAATCTCATATATTCCCTACGTGTAAATATCTCACCTGAATAAAAAAAAAAAAAGAGAATTCACCACTTTATTAACTAAGGGACTTTTCACTCTATTCTCAAATGATTTTAGAGTCAAACCTTCTCAATATTATCATAATCGAAGGCGATTTAGTGTTTAAATTTGATACATTTTGAATTAAGAACTAAGTAACTAAATCAATAATGGTGAAAAAGTGAAAACCAATATTAACTGTCAAAAATTGAAGTAATGCGATAAAGTAACTAGATCTGATAATGACCCGGCCAGTGGCCGACCCTACTCAATCTAAATGGGTAGGTCGACCAGATATTAACCAGACCCGTAACCGACGGAATGATCCAATTGTCAGTTGCCAACTATCGTGTTCCCTTAATAATTTGGTTTTCTATGGATAAGATGCACATTTGATTAATGCTTGTCTGTTATACATTCAAGAGAATAATCATAACCACCACAAAGATGGAAGAAGTAATGAAAGAAATAATGGTAGCAACTGCAAACATTAACCAAGAAGATCTACTTCATGATTTCAGGCCAGTGCTAGTAATTTTCAAAGATGGAACAGTTGAAAGGTTCCTAGGCACTGTGTGTGTTCCACCGTCCATTGATAATCTAACCGGTGTCGAATCGAAAGATGTCGTGATCTCGACCGAGACGGGTGTCTCAGTAAGAATGTATAAAGAGTATGGATTCCTAGTACCTAAGAGGGGGAGGGGGTGAATTAGGTACCTTTTAAAATTTTCAACTAAGTCTTTATGAATTAAAGTGAGTTGAGCGGAAGTGTAAAGAAGAGTTCTTATCGTGGCAACAGTCAGTTGAACTGTTACCAGTTCCTTTCAGATTGAAGCGAAGCTGTAGCTAACAGTATTGAAGACTGTTGCTATGCTTAATCAAAGTACGTAAATAAAAAGTGCAGCGAAAATAATGAAAGGAAAGATCAACACACGATTTTGAATTGGTTCGGCCTTCACTCTAAGGGCCTACGTCCAATCTTCATTATATTGCTTTGTTAATAAGAAATCTACTCCGACAACTTAAAAACCCCTACAATAAAAAGGCCAACAACCTACTCCGGTTGCGAAAGAGTTTAAGAACACACTTGTTCTAAAACTCGACTCTTGAACTGAAAAGTTACAGGATCTTTGTTCCTCAAATGTTGTTCTCAAAAAGAACTTGTGAGGACAATTTCAAGATCTAACTATTCAAGTAACAAGAATATATCACAATGGTAACAGTAGTCTGGACTGCAACTTTTGAAGACTTTGAATACTTTTGCAAAGAAAAGGTTTTGGAAAACACTTAAACAAATTTGCAAATGAAAGATAATGCTTTGGAAAGTCTTAGAAAATCTGAACATTTAATGTCCTCTATTTATAGAGGTAGGGAGTAAGCATGAAGTGATATTAAATTATTATTATTGGGAGAGTTGATCATTCAAACGTATGGATGTCAACATGGAAGTAAACTTGTTGAAAGAGATGTTTCACAAAGAAAGTAAGGCTACCAAAGGTAATGATGGAGAGGTTGAGTGTTAGTACACAAAGTCAATAAAAGTGGCTTTGACCTTTGGTTAAAACATGGAGGATATAAGCTATGTTAGCTTCTTCAAAAAGCCTTCCTTTGCCTTATTCTAAAAAGTAAAACATTCTTTAATTAATTTGATAAATCACTTCCCAATTCAGATTGTTTATAAAACACATTTTTGATGAAAATGATATTTGAAATGACAAAATGGTTTCGATTCAAGAGTTGCAGATAGAAGCAACAGTTGTACTTACTGTTACCAGTTTTCATAAGTACAACTGTTATTATCCAGACATTGAGGCAACAGTCATGCTTACTGTTGCCACAAACTATTGCCAAACGATGTATTCTATTACCTTTACAAATGTACTCACATTCTAAGACAACAACAACTATGAAGAGTTCTTGACTTGATCTTTGACTTCTTTCTTGATCAACATTGCAAATGGAGAGACATTGGAACCTAAGAAATAGTCACTTGATAAACATGTTAAATTGGCATGTCATCATCAATATGAACCCAACAAATTCCCCCTTTGATGATGACAAGCCCAATAAACGAATGTTCCCAAAAGTTCCCCCTCAATTGGTCAGTCAATATTTCATCCAAATGAGAATAAGGTCAAACTAGGTTTATGCAATTTGACAAGAACTTAGGATCAAGTCACAAACATAGCCACTGTTACTACTTACCCTAAGGTATTAAGCAAGAGTTAAAGAATCGCATGCGCACACAACATGAGTTTACCTTTTCCCCCTCTTGATATCATCAAAGGGTAAAGAAGTCTCCCCCGGACACAGACAAAGCAATCATAATTATCAATAACATAGCATCTATTATTAAGCACAAAACTAAAGTTCAACGAAAAGACATGAGTAGGTTTGTTTAGTACGCCACCAAAGGATAGAAGGAGGCGAGCAAAAAAGATCAAGACGATCAAATTACGATGGGATCATGGTTGTCTAGATCGTCAATAGCCCTATGGTTCGCACAAAGGACCTCCTAAATATTCCTTCCTTCTTCTTTCATGAAGGCATAGATATCATCAAAAAGAACCACAAGACTCTCAAGTTTTCCCCCGAATGCTCCTTATCACACCCTTTGGTCTTCGTCATACCCATGGAAGTCAATTTATCATTTAGAACTCGAACTTGTGTTCACCGTCAACCCTTTATTTCTTGAAAAGCAAAGATAACCAAACACCATATGCAAGTTGTAACTAGAAGAGCGAGGTGAGATAACCAAAGATACAATACCTTGGTGGAGGAAGCCAAGCTTATAACTATAGGATTGACGCCCTTTTCTTTTCTTTTCTTTTTAATCGGTTTTTTTTTTTTTTTTTTTTTTTTGTTTTGAGCTTGTGATCTCTTCTAATGTCGAATTATCTTCAATGATGGTGACCCTTTTCGAAGGAGCGATCTTCTTAACATACCCTTTTGTCGAATAATACCTTATTTGAGAAAGTTTGAGAGGGTTGAGAGGTCATCTTGATTTGAAGTGAGGAGATGGTAGCATTTAGGCTTGTTTTTATCATGGTAAAAGAGGAACTTAGAGTTTTGTTTTGTTGAGAGAGTAAAAGTGAATGGTTGAATTTTGATTTTTGAGTGTTTTGATTTTTGTGGGGAAAAATAGAGACAAACTTTACTAACCATATCATGTCAAGTAGTTGAACTTAATTGAATGCAAAATATTGTCATGCTATGTAAAGATTAAAATGAGGTGCAATGACTAGATTAAGAGGAAACATACTTACATACCAATCTCATCAATCATGTGGGAAATTAGCAAACACATATTAGAATTACAAGCAATTAATTAAACCAATTTCCAACCGAAGTTTTTCGAATTGTTCTCTTACAAGTGGTTTAGTATATATGTTGGCAATTTGATCTATGGTTTTGCAAAAGATAAGTTTAATATGACCTTTTTCTACATAATCACGGAGAAAATGATGACGAATCTCAATGTGTTTAGTTCGTGAGTGTTGAATAATATTTTTGAAAATAAAGATCGCACTCTTATTATCTCACATAATAGAAATTAAGTCAAAGATCATACCAAAGTCATGTAGTTGTTGTCGAATCCAAAGAAGTTGTGAGCAACATTGAGCGGCACTAATGTATTCATTTTCGGCCGTTGAGAGAGCAACCGTGTTTTGCCTTTCCGGTCGCACATCATATGTTAGGTTGGTGAGTGGATAAGAACTTTGATGTTTCCACTTCTTAGGCTTGAAGGTTGTTTGTTCCCCCTCAATTGAATCACCATCTACGAGTTGAATGATTTGATGAGAAGGTTCATTGATTTGAGTACTGACAGAGGTCACAGTAGGTGCTACTGTGACTGATGGAGTGCATTGATCTGTTCCCCCTGAACTGTTGCCTTCGTCAGTAGGTAACAGTGAGGCTGTCTGTTACTGTTCTGTTTCAGCTCTTTCCACAATTTCTTCTTCAATATTTATTGATTCCTCTTGAATCAATCCACTTTCAAACTCATCATTTTGTTCCTTTCTTGTTGTCACCAAATGTTACCGTGCCACCATCATAAGATTCAAGTGAGAGGAATTGGTTTCTATCTCTCGTCAAGTGACGAGAGCATCTACTATCAAGGTACCAATTGCGACCGCCTCTCACCAAGCCCTACAAGAGATTAGAGTTTTAGTTTAGGAACCCAAATAAATTTGGGTCCCTTTTTGTGTCTTGCTTGGTTTAATAAATCTCTTCTAACCCATATTTGCTTGACCACTTTAGTGTTCCTATTTATGTCATTAAACATTTTGTTACATCCATTGAAAACGTGACCCGTCTTGCCACAATAGTTGCACACAACATATTCGGGAAGGCCGGCGTACTTTCTCCTTCTAAAATCGGTTTTGGTTGGATCTTGGTTTCGAACGCAACAATGAGTCTTACTGTTGCCTTTGAAACCAAGACCAACTTTCTTCTCATGATCGAAAGATTGAGAGGTGAGAAAGTTGAGCACGGTTTGACTACCTTCCCATTTTTGATAAAAGAGTTTTGCTTCCAAAAGATTTTTGTTGAGTTTCTCTATTTTGGCAAGATTGGTCTCATTGGTTTGTTGAAAGATTTCTAATTCCTTTTTCTTTTCAACATATTTAGATTTAAGATCCATGACGGAATTAGACTTCTCTTCAACATGAAGTTTGAGACTAGACACACATTGTTGAGAGTGTATCCATCTTTCATGACGGTTTCTACATTCAGTTTTGAGAGTTTCACATTCATTCTTTAAGTGATCACGTTCCTTAGTGAGAGAAGAAATTTGATTCTTTAAGGTCAAGTTTTCATTGCTGTGATCAGTGGTAACAGTACAGGGGACTGTGGCTTTCAGACGATCAATTTCATCGATCAACTCACCCATTTCGACTTTAAACATTTCTTGATCCTTCAAAATGTTATCACGTTCCTTGGTTAATGTGGAAACTTGTGAGATTAAGGAAATGTTAACATTTTGAAGTTCAGAATCAGAGGAGGACTCGGTGACTTTAGTCGACTCAAGTTGTTTAGTCAGATTTTTGTTTAACTTGTAGAGTCTTTTCATTTCTTTCTCAATCTCAGAGGTAACAGTCAGAGACTCTGTTGCTTTTAGTTCATTTTTCAGGAGGACATTTTCCTCCGCTATCTCCTCAATCTCATCTTGCATCACATTCAATTTTTCTGTTTGAGCACGACATTTGTCAAAGAGTTTGTCAAGAAGTTGACATACCTTACTTTTGGAATAGGTTCTAACCTTGGCTTTAAGGTTTTTTACCTCATTGTCGGACTCCGAGTTGTAATCATCGGGATAGGCCATGAGACATCTAAGAGTTTCGTTTTTAAGAGTTTGTGATTTGGTTTTATTTGTTAAGCACATCTTTGCCTTAAGATCATCCTCGATGTCATCATCGTCATCGGATTCGGACATTCCCCAAATGGCGGACATGACTTTGTGTTTCATTTCGCTTTTAGCTTTGTCTCTCTTTTCCTTAGATTTAATATCTCCCCACTTTGGACATTCTTTGATTTGGTGAGATTTATCACCACACTTAAAGCATCCAACTCCATTGGGTCTTTTCTTAGGAAAACGTTTTTTCATGGTATTATTATTGAACTTCTTTTGACCATAGCTATTTACCATTTCTACTATGTTACGAGAGAACACATCAAATTCATCTTCTCCATTGTCTTCCTCATCACTTGAGGTAGACTTAAGAGCGAGCCCTTTCCCTTTAGGATCAACACTAGGATTCTTTAAAAGAATTTGCTCATAAGCCATTAGTGATCCCATTAGTTCATGAAGGGTTAGAATCGAAAGGTCTTTAGCTTCTTCGATGGCCGTGACCTTAGCTCTCCATTTGATAGAGAGACTTCGAAGAATTTTTCGCACAAGGTCCTCGGACTCGAAGGTCCTACCAAGGCTTTTAAGTTCATTAATAATACTAGAAAAACGAGAAGAGAGACTATTGATGGATTCGTCTTTGGTCATATTGAACAACTCATATTGTTGCATGAGTAGATCAATACGATGCTTTTTTACTTGGATGGTTCCTTCATAAGCAAGTTCAAGACAATCCCAAATTTCCTTGGCGGAAGGACAACCGGCAATTCGACTCACATCTTGAGGACCAATGCAATTTTGAAGAATTGTCATTGCCTTTGAGTTCTTTTCGGCTTTTTTATAGTCCTTCTCGTCATACTTTCCTTCGCTTTTAAGAGTTACTTCCCCTTCTTTGGAAGTCTCCGTTATTACGAGGGGACCATTCTTGACAATGATCCAACATTCAAAGTCTATGCTTTTAATGTAATGTTCCATTTTGAGTTTCCACCAACCAAAATTCTCACCGATAAAAATCGGGATCTTGGAGTGTGTAAAGGAATCCATTCCCCGGAATCTACTCAAGGTAATTAGCCTTATCAAGAGCACGAGGCTCTGATACCAATTAAAGAGTATGGATTCCTAGTACCTAAGAGGGGGAGGGGGTGAATTAGGTACCTTTTAAAATTTTCAACTAAGTCTTTATGAATTAAAGTGAGTTGAGCGGAAGTGTAAAGAAGAGTTCTGATCGTGGCAACAGTCAGTTGAACTGTTACCAGTTCCTTTCAGATTGAAGCGAAGCTGTAGCTAACAGTATTGAAGACTGTTGCTATGCTTAATCAAAGTACGTAAATAAAAAGTGCAGCGAAAATAATGAAAGGAAAGATCAACACACGATTTTGAATTGGTTCGGCCTTCACTCTAAGGGCCTACGTCCAATCTTCATTATATTGCTTTGTTAATAAGAAATCTACTCCGACAACTTAAAAACCCCTACAATAAAATGGCCAACAACCTACTCCGGTTGCGAAAGAGTTTAAGAACACACTTGTTCTAAAACTCGACTCTTGAACTGAAAAGTTACAGGATCTTTGTTCCTCAAATGTTGTTCTCAAAAAGAACTTGTGAGGACAATTTATAAGATCTAACTATTCAAGTAACAAGAATATATCACAATGGTAACAGTAGTCTGGACTGCAACTTTTGAAGACTTTGAATACTTTTGCAAAGAAAAGGTTTTGGAAAACACTTAAACAAATTTGCAAATGAAAGATAATGCTTTGGAAAGTCTTAGAAAATCTGAACATTTAATGTCCTCTATTTATAGAGGTAGGGAGTAAGCATGAAGTGATATTAAATTATTATTATTGGGAGAGTTGATCATTCAAACGTATGGATGTCAACATGGAAGTAAACTTGTTGAAAGAGATGTTTCACAAAGAAAGTAAGGCTACCAAAGGTAATGATGGAGAGGTTGAGTGTTAGTACACAAAGTCAATAAAAGTGGCTTTGACCTTTGGTTAAAACATGGAGGATATAAGCTATGTTAGCTTCTTCAAAAAGCCTTCCTTTGCCTTATTCTAAAAAGTAAAACATTCTTTAATTAATTTGATAAATCACTTCCCAATTCAGATTGTTTATAAAACACATTTTTGATGAAAATGATATTTGAAATGACAAAATGGTTTCGATTCAAGAGTTGCAGATAGAAGCAACAGTTGTACTTACTGTTACCAGTTTTCATAAGTACAACTGTTATTATCCAGACATTGAGGCAACAGTCATGCTTACTGTTGCCACAAACTATTGCCAAACGATGTATTCTATTACCTTTACAAATGTACTCACATCCTAAGACAACAACAACTATGAAGAGTTCTTGACTTGATCTTTGACTTCTTTCTTGATCAACATTGCAAATGGAGAGACATTGGAACCTAATAAATAGTCACTTGATAAACATGTTAAATTGGCATGTCATCATCAATATGAACCCAACAATGTACAAGCCACAGAGTGTACAATCTAATGAAAAAGTGCCACTTTTAGTGTATTTTCATGGAGGTGGATTTGTTGTGGAAACTGCATCATCTATACTTTTTCACAGTTATCTCAATGTCTTATCTTCTAAGGCTAAGATTATTGTAGTATCTGTGAATTACAGGAGAGCACCTGAACACCCTCTTCCTGCAGCCTACGACGATTTGTGGGCTGCATTAGAGTGGGTCAGATCCGGCTTGGCAGGTGCCGAGCCTTGGCTCAGCGAGTACGTTGATCCGGCCAGGGTATTCCTGGCCGGGGACAGTGCTGGGGCTAATATATCCCAACATATGGCAAAGAGAATAGCCAAGAGTAACAATCCAGATGGTATAATTGCGCTGAAAGGACTCGTGTTGGTTCACCCGTACTTCTGGGGTAAGGACCGAATTGAGTCCGAGCTCCAGAAGTTAAATCTAACTGGTGGAGAGCCGACATCAGAACCGATGATTGATAGGGTGTGGAAGTTAGCCCATCCGGGGACTAGCGGGTGTGACGATCCATGGATTAACCCGGGTATGGATCCGGAGCTAGGGGAGCTGGCCGGAGAGAAGGTATTGGTTTTCGTAGCGGAACAAGATACATTAAGGGACAGAGGAGTTCACTACAAAGACTTTTTGGTTAAGAGTGGGTGGAAAAGAAAAGTACAATTGATTGAGACGGAAGGAGAGAACCATGTGTTTCATTTGTACAAACCGCTTTCACCCAAATCTGCTGAACTTATGGATCAGTTTGTTGCATTCATCAACTCATCTTGATGGAGATTATTGATGATTCCAAGTTGCAAAAGTTTCTACTAATGAAACACCAGTGATAAAATCCGGGTTCTCGATTTTATTTTCAGTATTCATGTAATATTCAGGTGCTTAGCAATCGGTATCAACAGTTGGGTATTTGAAATCCGTCTCATGCTAATTAAGTGTAAGCCTAACTCATTCTAATTGAGTTATCTTGTTACGAAATGTGCTCATATTGTAAAGCCTCAACATAATTTTCATTTGTTGTTCCTCATATAATGCTCACAGATAATGTAACCATTCTGTCTTTGGCTCGTCACAAGACACTGTAGGGGATTTGTATTGATCAGAACGACAAGCGTTGTATGAGACATATGCTATCCTCAACATTTGCCGACAACACTCCTTTCAGCAGTATTAATCAATATCCTGAGTACAATTATACTCCATATTCCAGCATACAGATTAATCATGGATCAATAACCGCTGAACAATGGCTCATGAAAACAAGTTTCACCAGATTAGAGAGGATAAAGACGGATTACCATTAAAGTTTATAAATTTTATATCGGACAGTAAATCATCTCTAACATACAGGACTTAGTAAAAACCAAGAGTCACCCAAAGGAGAACATTACGACCAAAATTGTTATCAAATGACGTCTTTAACAGAAGGCTCTCTTGTCCTACGAGGAGGGAATGGGACAGAAGATGGTAATAAGAGGGATGATTGTTGTTTCATCGTCTTCTTTGCTGCTTATTTGATTTTCTGGAATGTTGTTTGTCTAAATATTTTTGAAATTCCCCGCCCTCTTCATCTCCCGCACCTTTCCTCTTCCTCCCTCCAGATTCTTTGATTTTCTTTAAGAATGAAAACAAGCAGCCATTAGAAAGGAGAAATGGAAATCAGCAGAGCAACAAATAGTAATTTAAGTAAACGAACAGCCCAAACGTGCTGAAATCGTATTTAGGTTGGACTCCAAGTGAAATGGTAAACTCATACGCGCCAACGATATTTCATGCAAGGAATACGATACCGTGTGCGCAATCCTTTTTGCTTCAGTAACACGTTCAAGCAGAACCAACACTTCCTCTTCCTCAGCAGGATGTTTCGGTAATTTCTTACCTGTAGAACAGAGAACAGTTGAGTGCCGCAACCAAATACAAATATACATGTAATATAGGGGAGAATAGTAAGGTTAGTAACCTAATAAGTTCTCTATCTGGATAAACCACTCAATTTCATACTGATTGACTAATGATACAGCAACTCCAGTTCTTCCAGCACGAGCAGTTCTTCCTACACGATGTATATAATCCTGAAACACATAATTGCCATCAGACAACAAAACTAATGCACACAATCCTGCGTTAAAAAAAAAAACAATTGCCTTCTAAGTGCCATTCGTATTATATATTGATCTCTGAGAGAAGTTTTATCAGCAGCTTTACGGATCAAAGTTTCTGTTAGTCAAGAGTCGAGGCTCTCAAGGGACCAAGAGAAGCTGGTCCCTCTATGCATATTTCTGCTTTACCATATTGATACTCACAAGCCATAAAAGAAAAGACTTCAACCGTGCGACTTCCATAAACCATGATATGTTATAAAAGTGTATATTTCTCCCACCGCCCTCCGTAGGCAGTGGGGAAGGCCAAAGGAAGATTCTCTTGCAAAATTTTATTGTCCAGACAATGTACTAACCTTGGAATTAGATGGAATATCATAATTTACGACCATATCAACCAAAGGAATATCAAGACCACGACTGGCTACATCAGTAGCGACGAGAATATTGCAGTCTCCAGCTTTGAACTTGTTTAATGCCCCAAGTCTTTTTGCCTGCCATATAAGAGACATAAATCAGGCAATCAAGGGCTTGTGGAATTTCCATAAGGACCTTATGTTAACAGAGAGTGCAGCACTGATGGAATAGCAAATCAACAATATTGCATATAGAAACGAAAAGATCAAGGTTAGGGCGGAATTGAAGAAAACCTGAGTCATCTTGCCATTGATAGGAACAGCCCTTAAACCAAGGTTGCGGAGCATCAGCGCTACAACTTGAGTTGTATCACATGTACGAGTGAAAACCATTGAGCTCCCAGACAGCTCCATTAGAATATACAGAAGATAGCAATCCTGTGAACATATATAGAAGATACAAATTTGTAACAATAAGACTGAAACAGGTAAAATTTTGTATTGAAGTGTATATAATACGTAGCAAATCCGCTACGTTTGCATCATTTCCATATTTAGCGTTTAGACTACCAAAAAATTACTCAGTCAGATTCATAAATACCTTCCACTTTTCACTAATTTGTTGATTCACAAATACTTTCAGATATTCCGAGGTCAGTTTGGGTGGGAAGGTTACCTTACAGCAAGTGCGACCAAATGGCCACTTGCATAACAAATATTGCATCTCTAACCATGTATTCCAACTTAAATCTAGAACAAACGAGGAAATGGGAAGTATTTTTGTAACATGAAAGAAGTATTTCGCATAGATTTTGTCTAGATAAGCAAGCTTAAGACACGTTTAGGCAAGGTGTCATGAGCCACCATCAATTGCTTTAACCACCGTGTCTTTACACTATTATGTCTAGAAAATTTATCTACAGTTTCTTTTCCCCCATTATTCCTAAAGACGAAAGAAGACTGACTGTTGCACGCAAATATGATGAAAAAGTTTGTTTGCAAACTCAGCAAACCATGGATGACATACCTTATATTTTGCAGGAATAAAACAAAATTGCTGCTTTAGAGTATCCACAGTAGAATATTTAGAATCCGATTCAATCTGCAAGGAATAAAATTTGACATCAGAGGCAAAAATTAATATTAGCAAACATACAATGTTCTCATTCCAATAGTGACTTCTCACCTTTACAGGATTTCTTAGACAGGCTCTTTGGAGCTTCTTAACCTGTCACAGGAGAGACTAATTGTATCACCTCAGCTTATAAAATGTTTATGCTTAAAAACTTCAAATTACATCATTTCATAATTCTACAAATCTAACAACATTACCACAATGCCTCAAAAAAGACAGCCATGGCACGGAAAGGAGGCCGTTAAAAACACAATGAGGTATATTACAAATGAATGCATTGAAGTACGACTAATTAAGAATAAAAGAAGAGATGGCAGGTTAGTGAGTAATTTCCTTTATACAACAGAAAATGAAGAAAACAGTGGTGAATTTTGCCCTCCACCACCATTAACAGTAGCACAAACATGTGAACCAAATGAATATCAGGCAGGCTTACCTTTTTGGTCATGGTTGCAGAAAATAAATAAGTTCGCCTTTCCAGGGGGATCACTTTTAAAATATCATCAAGTGATTTTTCAAATTCCTCATTCAATAATCTATCAGCCTCATCCAATACCTGTACAAGGGAAAAGGATGATGATTTAAACATTAATACTGCAGAACTGAAAGGCAGATAAACCCAACCGATGAAAGGCGTATGATCATCTTTTTACAATACTCCCACGTTCTAATATACATGCTACAGTACATATCCTTGACTAACCTTGAAATGTTTTTCAGTTACTTTTCGTACATTGGGCAACATTACAATAATAGCGTTAAAGAGTTTCGCAGAAGAACAGGCAAGGTATAGATTTAAATATAAGGTACATGAAGAGGAAAACAGTATAGTTGTGTATGAAATGCACCATAAGACAATGGAGATAACTCCCTAGTGTTTAACATGGAGTACTCCCTTCGTCACAATCATTTGTTTACCTTTCATTGAGATACCCCTCACAAAGAATAAAAAAAGGTACACAAATGATTGGGATTGAGGGAGTAGCTATGTATCAAAACAATATCGCCCACTAAATGAGACACCAAACACATGCTTCATGGCCATGACGAATTCAGGCGTACAACAGAAGTTAATGACATTAAGCAGACCTTATCCACTTGATATAAGAACATATTTAATACTTTGAGTGATCTATCTATTCCATACCTATATAATATCCTTCGACGGCAATTAATAAATGTCATTGCTGAAATACAATTACATAACCTAGGTGCATCAAAGACCCCTTAACAGATGGTCTATAAAGAAATTGGGTTAAGAATTGTATGGACCAATGTCTTAACGCTAAGGAGTACGAGGCCAAAAACAGCTCAGCGAGTCATTTTGTTTTATTCCACGTATTTAAAACCAAATAAGAATGAGTAGTTGGGCCTACTGGAGATAGAAACAAAGTGACCTTAATAATAATAATGTGCCATCTCAGAAACACAAACATAAAACGGATGAACAAAATTACACCAAGCGGAAGCATACCAGATACTTTAAAGTTCGAAGTGAGAACCCCTTGGTATTAGTCAAATGGTCCGTAAGACGTCCAGGCGTTGCAACCTTGGATAAAAAAATAGATGGTGAGCAACAAAAAGAAATTAACACATATATTATTGGATTCAACGAGAGATAAAAAAACACAGAATCACAACACACGATTAGTTTGATTAAGAAAATCATTCAATGTAACCTTGCAGCTGTATTAATGACATACCACCCATAAGAATACCTTTAAGCAAGCACAGTGAGGCTACTTACAACAATGTGAGGCCGTTTAGCAAGGGCAAGCTGTTGTTGATTCATGTCCACTCCTCCAACAAGCTACATAAAAAATAACGTCCTTGAGAATTCAAATTTTATGCAGCCCAAATATATGACTTTTTTCTTTACAAGTTAACTAATCTAATCCGCAGTGTAATTGCAAGCAATTAAACTCCATGTTTTTATGTTAACATCTAAGTCCAAGACAGTCACAAGAGGATACGATGGCACATTAAGATATTAATTAAAACGTCATCCAAAAGCTATGTCGACATGAATAAGAAAATCTCGCGATAAACAAGCAGAAACAACCGATATTGAGACTTACAACTGCAGTTCTTAAGCTAATACCAGATCCTAATGCTTCAAACTGTTCAGCAATTTGAATAGCAAGCTCTCTGAAAGCAGATAGAAAAAAAATATAAATGGGATTTATGTGAGCGATACAATGTACCCAATTCAAATTTATATAAAGATACAATCTCGAGTTAGTCTGTTCGATTCATCCACAAAACTAATGTAAGATTACATTTTTCTGAAGCTTGTCTACCAAAGTGGCAGAGAACAATACAAACGCGATGAGGGATACAAAGAACCATCCTAGCATTACACTCAGTATAAGTTAAGGTAACAACAGAAGTAACGAAACCACAACTTGAAATCAAATTACCGAGTCGGAGCAAGTACAAGACCAAAGAAGGGAGTAGCTTTCTCTGCCTCCAGTAATGCCTGAATAATCGGCAAGGCAAAAGCCCCCGTTTTACCAGAACCAGTTTGAGCAAGCCCAATTATATCCTTTCCTGAAGCAATAATCACCCAAATTAACACTACCATTCATCAAAAATTCATTTTCTTCCGACACGTATAGATATCAACTACACACTAACAACAGCAATTATAGTAATACTAGCAGTCAGTGGAGGAACTAAGGAGCACTCCCTACACTGAATAATTCGAAAACTAGTTAAAATTTTCGATTTTTTCTTCCTATACCTTATTTCATTACTAGTACGTTCCTCCAAATATTTCTCCCCCGCAACTACAAATCCCCATTCCACCTTATTGCATTACTAATTCGTCACCAATAACATTCTCCCCCCACAACTACAAACCGGGTTCCGCCTTATTACATTAGTCATTCATCCCCTATAATATTCCGCCTGGCTATCTATAAATCCTGGTTCCGCATTATTCCATTACTAATTCGTCCCCAATAACTTTCCACCCAGCTAACTATAAATAAAGGTTCTACATCATTCCATTACTAATTCGTCTCATTTTCGGCCTTGCTAACTATAAATCCTGGTTCCGAGTTATTGCATTACTAGTTCACCCCCCACTAATTTAGGGAAGGGATAACACCACTACCGTTTCTACTACTGCCACTCAATCTAAGCTAATTATATGGATATCAACTATTCAGTATTTCAGTCTCTCACAAATTGAGTGGCATCAGTAAAAACGATAGTGCCGTAAACAACTGTAAATTCCGGTTCCGCCACTGATTGTAAAATAGTAAAATTAAGGAATAAAGAGCAAAATTAAGACCTGAAAGAGCATGGGGAATAGAATCAGATTGAATTTTGGTAGGAGCATCCCAATGTAATGCGGTACATGCTTCGATTAACGCGTCGCAAACTCCAAGCTCTTTGAATGATTTCACTTCTTCATGGTTTTCTTCTTCCATTTTTCTGGAATTAATTGATTTTTCTGGTGTGAAATTATTGATTGGAGATTGTTGTATCGCTTGTAGAGTAAAGAGAGATGATTCAATTCAATTGAAGAATTGGGGAAATGGATTGAGGATATAGGGTTTAGGGTTTCGATTTCTGGGAAATGAGCGACTGATAGAAATAGGGGGAGATATTTGAGCAATTGGCAACCCTTATTGAGGGTTTAGGCTTTTATACCTCCGATTTACGAGTATTATTTCAGACGGTTAAACCACGATCTTATACAAATTTTTGTAAGAGGGTTTTATACCTCGCTAACTATAAATCATTATCATATTCCATTCAAGAATTTTTCCAAAAGGTTCGCTTGTCTAATAATATAGTGAACATTATTAAGCGTTGTCAATTAATTTAGCTAGGAGCTACTTTTGTAAGATTTAGACAACAATTGACAAAACAAGTTTAGGTATAAAATTAGTTGTTGTCAAGATCTCTCACGAATACTTAAATAGCAACGTTATATAAGGTATGATAGTGTTATTCTATATCGCAACCCTTATTAATGATAAATAATCATAGTATTAATTACGCAGATAATTTCGATAGCTTTCCTCTAGGTTTGAATATTTCCTACAAGGAGCTGTATTATAATCAGAAAGAATGACTTGAAATCTTCAATTGCGTACAATGCCAGCAAAAGTAAGCAGTGTCATGGCTGATCTCGTAACAAGAATGGTGCTCTTAGGTACAAAAAAAAAAATGTTCTTCGCCGTTTTGCAAAGCCTCATATAGGTCGCCAAAGCTAAATACATTCGGGTCACAGTTCAGGTCGCAAACATATTTCACGGGCCATGCAAGTATGCAACCAATTACTTCCATGCTCTCCTACCAATAACCCTACAAACTGTCCTGTAAATCGCCATTTTGCTTCCATCAAAAGCTTGAACTCTACACTAAATTAATATATTTTGCATTTCTTTATCTATCGGATCCATCTGTGACATTCGACTTAGTAACTGTCGGATCATCGAGACCCGCACTCTGGAACTGACTATGCAGTATCTGTATCGTGTTTTCAGGCGGGCATTTATCAGCCGGATTCTTGGGTGACATCTGACAGAAGCATTCAGGCCAGGAGTTTGTGTAGAAAGATTCTGGCGATATTCGTTTGTGGGGTCCACCAAAGCTTGTCTTCAACATAGCACGCCTCACCGCTTCTTCAAACCCATTTCCCCGCCCTTCTTCTCGATCGATAAAGATTGGGGCCAGAGCTTTCCGATCAGGCTTGATTACCGTTCTAAACCCATAGTAAAGACGGTGGCCCAAGAGATTGTTGGCAAAGTTGCTTGGGCCATCATACGTGGGCATGAAAACATCAGCAAGAAGGCAAACCATGTAATCGACTGCCGATCCTAGCAATCCTCTCGTGTTCTTCGCCAGCTGCCCTGTGGTATCGACAGTGCTATGGTTCTCAAGGTGAGGAAAAAGAGACCTAAAAGGTTTCATGAAGCGTTCACCACCATATAGTTCACCAGCTGCAAGATAGATCCTAGTCTTGTTATCGAACCCGATTGCACGGAGAATAAGACCAACCTGCGTCATTAACGAGTACTTGACCAAGAAAGACACTGGGAAATAATACGAGTATATGCAAAGGGAAAACAAAGTACCTCTTCTGGAGTCAAAGGACATTTTCCAATTGCTCTTCTCTCCTTGTACACAAGTTTTTTAGGAGCAAAGTTTTTCTCCCGGTACGCTCTCAATTCTTTCTGCTCCTTAGGTGTGAAAATATCGAAACATCTGCACAATTAATAACCAAAATTGTAGCTCACTACATCACCTTGACACAGTTAATATGGATATTTTCCTATAACAAAACATGACTTGTGACCGGTAAGTAAATTTTTTTTTGTTAGAGATTTCACACTAATACTCATCTTTAACTTTAAGCAAAATAGCAGAAGACTTACCCAGCGAATGCCAGCATATCCATCTCGAAACGAAGGTGTATAGCCATGAAGTGACCTTGTGCACGTAGTGTACTCACTATTGCGTTACTCAGCTCCATAATGTGTGGTTTAAATCTGAGTGCATGATAATTGACTCTGCACCTTAACCTCTGATATTCAGCATTGTCAATTTCCTCAGCCAGCCGATGGGAGAATGGAGTCATATAAACAGCACCATGTTCTTTCATCAACGGCAAAGCAACATTTGTATACCAACTGATTGGAGCATCTCTGGGAGGGTGCATCTGAATATATTTACAAAACAAAATAACATGTATAAGTGAAAAGCCATGGTGTTATGCTTTCAAAGCAACAAGTGCATGTCTATGGAAATTACCGTGTGTCCTTTTAATTTCTTGATTTTACCATTCTTGTGGGTATCTGGAATGGTTTCTACAATTTGCACATCGTATTTGAGAGTTCTGATGAAATGCTCTACATCATAGATACCTTGAAAGCCACTGCATTGCACTATTACAAATCACAAACCAAACATGTATAATTTAAGTCACAAGCTATACGACATTACAGCGCATGGTGATAAATCTGGGGTTTGAGAATTAGATGTGATCAGTCGATGGATTGATCTCAGTAGTGCAATATATACGGACATCACTGCCTCACAATGCGGTTGCGGACACTAAACATTTAAAGATTAGTTGTTTGGTGCAAGCGGACTAGAAGTAATACCACGATGCAGCTACATCAGTTGATTCTTTATAAAAAAAAATCTCTTTCCATGGTTGAGAAGGTTCAAACACAAAAGTGCACACTAAACAGATGCCTGTGTCGATTCACAATTCTGAATTAGTCCTTTCATATCAAACTTCATATGTAACACACAAATCCAATCCAAGAAATTCCAAGATCCAACACAAAGTAGAGTCTTAATTTGTTCATGGACTGTTAGCCTAATCCAGAAAATTGGGAACCTCTAGCCTTCTAGGTAGGCAAAATAGGGACAGGATTACTAGTTGCGGCCAAGAATGAAAGAAATAATTCAGAAGCCTCTCCCCGCTGCCAACAAAAAATGTATCTACATTGTGATCTCTCTAAAAGTAGTTTGATTGAGAACAATAATGAGTGCGCAGTGACCAGTAACAATTTCATACCACACAAGAGTATGCAAGAATAATTTTGACAGCTTAGCCGTGAGCCAATAGAAGACAGGTCAACAACAAAATTGACCTATAGGCTATAACTAAGAGTACACATATAATAATGTACCTGTCGTCATGCCAAAAGGAATTTGCATCCAACTCGGGTAGTACGAGAGTCGCATTCATGATCCGTGCAGCGAGAACAGCATTGCAGATCTGTAACAACAAATGAGGACTTGCTAGGTAAAACCCGAGCATCTTGCTAAAAAGACATTGAGAAGATCCCAGTCATTGAAGATGAAAGTATGAACACATTGGTAAGTTGAAGCCATTAACAACGTAGAACAAAGGTAGGTATATTAGACATATATCAAATTTCAGATTCAGTGTATCTTACACGTATAGAGACGACTGCAGCATCCTACATATCTACGCATACAACACCGACACTGACTTCACATCATTACTTTAAGTGTACGATAAGAGTTTCCATTCAACAAATTTTCTTCTTCTACAGAGTCACGGCAGGATGTGAATGATATCGTTAGGTTTAAGTTGGATGCTGAAAAAAACACTACACGACTAGACCTCTACTCAATCGAGAGTTTGTGGCGTAAAGAGGCATGATTTACATTCCTGAACCCTGAAGTCCTTCAAGAAGTATCAGTAACAGTAACGGATTATATTTCTGAAGCCAAAAAAGATGGCCAAAATTTTTTACTTTGATCCAAATCAGTAAGCCACTTTCATTAGGCGTTTATCAGTTGGTTAGCCAAGTAAACCGCTTCTAAGTTGATAACAAGAGCTCACAAATTTAATTTCTTCTCCTGAAACTTCAGCATATGTGAACAGTGGTACACTCAGAACAGTAGAATTGTCGAATTATCAGGTCCTTATAAACATGCAGTTTTATGATTCCTACAGAAAATTTACCAACACAGAGATTATCATCATCCCCGTTCCCTCATACATACCATGCTTATACACAAAAGATTCACTTGTATAATTCTCCAGGTTAAGTTCTCTATAGGAACCCAAAATGTACCCAGAAGTCCACAACAACTTCCCACGTTACTAAACTAGATTACAGACTAACAGTGACTGTAGATCATCAAAAATTCAAAAATATGTTCGTCACACATGCATGTTCAAGATAAACCTCAGGTCTTGAAGCTCACGTAACTAGAAGGGTTAGCATGACAATTAGTCCGGAGATAGATGGTGAAGAGTACATACCGCACTTCTTTGCTGATTTAAACCACCATTACAGCGAACACGCAAATATCCATTAGTTTGACTTGGAGGGGCTGCAACAATGTAATGTTGGGGACACAAAAATATAAATAAGGATGATGTGCTTAGTTATCTATTAATGTATTCAATCTCAGAAGGAGAAGATCTTACGAGGCCATTCAGAACGAGGAGCAGAATTTGGCTTCCAACCATCAGAAGGAGCAGTTTCCCAAAGTTCGTCAGGATTGAGCTGAAATAAAGTAGAACAAGAGAAAGTTTCAACACAAAACGTCATGAAAATTATGACTGAGCTAACAATCACATCTTTAAGAAGATTATATAGGAAGATAATGGTTCACTTGTCCCGGAAATCAGCTTAATCCGGGATTTAGCAGGTTACAAATAATATCATTTAAATTCAACCCGCCACGAAAATAAAGCAAAAGTAGTCCTTCGACTCCTTCCTAAGTGACTCCGTTCTAAAGCATGTGATGCTTTTTCATGCCTCATTTTAACCAATATGACCTGCATTAACATTTTAATTGCTATTTATGCAATGGCACCTGAACTAATAGAGCCTTACTTTAACCTCACGAGTTAAAAAAAACGCCAATTGAAAGATAAATTTTCTCAGATTGTTGGTGAATTCTAGAAGGACAAAACGCTTTGCTTGGTTAGAATTACTCGTATATTCTAAATAAACAACTGAATTGCTATTTGTTGGTGACTTGTGTGATATGTGTCCTTTCACCTGACACATGAAATACTCTTTTAACTTTTCTTGCAATTAAACCCCATTATGTCAGTATCAACTCTCACTAAACTTGGATACCAGAAATGCAATAACTCTCCATCTTAACAAAATAATACAGGATCAAGCACAAATTAATCATTATAGAACTGCGCGTCAACATTAACATAAGCACATTCAAAGAAGCTTCGAATAAAACTATTTTAGCAATACAAATATGGGAAAAAAACTCCTGATTGAATAAAACTTCCTAAGCTCTCTATATAAACGGAAATGAACAATGACTAACAAATCATTACGACAACCAAAACCTAAGTCCATCACCATCCAAACATATTTTCCCCCACAATAACTTCAAACTCAACAATCAATGCAAAATTAATACAACCACCAAATACCTACATTTGGCATTATTCAGACACATTACAAACTCTTACAACGACGACAAATTTAGTACTATTCATACACAATCCAACACAATAACTTCATACTAAACAATCGATGAAAAAATCAACACAGACAACAATCCAACACAACAACTTCACCTTCAACAATCGATAAAAATTTCGTTACGTTGATAAACAATCTACACTTGTCACGAATTTGACAACCATTCAATGCAATAAATTCATCTTCAACCCTCAGCAAAACAAATCTATTACATCAATAAACTACATAAACTTCTACAAATTTGAGAGCAAATCAACGCAATAGCTTCAACTTCAACAATCGAAAAAATCCACACCTCAACAAAACAACCGGCACTTATGAACTTTGACGACAATCCTAAGCAATAACATCACCTTCAACAATCGATCAAATAAAACAGTACATCAATAAACTACCTACACTTCTACTGAACTTAAGAACAATCCAAGGCAATAACTTCACCACAGCAATCGACCGAAAACAATCATAAATCAAAATCATTCATTAACCTACACTCCGAACAAATTCGGCGACAATCCAACGCAATAACTGCATCATCAACAATCGACAAAAATTCCAGAAATCAACAAAAACAACCTAAATTTCTAACAAATTAGACAAAATGAAATCATAAATAAGCAAATGGAGCAAACCTCAGCTCTAGTAGTAGAATGAATAGTAGACCTAGAAGAAAACAATGAGAAAGTGCAAACAACAACAAAAATGGCGGCAATCAATAGCTTAGCTTTGATTCCTCCACTCCATTGCTTCAATTGTCGTCTTCTATGTCCAATTTCTCCAGCCCTAGAAAAACAAAAAAAATCACAAATCATCAACAAAACAACTAACAAAATTCGCGATCTACGATAAAAGCGCATAGTATAGTAGATCATAGAATAGTGATTACCGTCTCATTGTATTAACGCATTAGGTTACAATTCCCGGGTTTAATTGAGATTGAAATTGTTGAAATTGGGGATTTAGGGTATAATTGAATTGAAGTGCAATGTATTTTTGGAAAGAGTGTGAAGTGTGGTAAGTGTTACTGTATTTGGTGATCTAAAGTTGGGGCTCGTGATGACATTATTAGTGCGTCATTAACTAATTATGGTTTATTAATTTGTGCTTCTTGTTAATAAATGGAATGTGTATTGTGCCCTAGAAGGTGGAGTGGGGAATGAGGAGTTTTAAGGATGGAGAAATTGGTGATATTGTGTAAGACGGTTGTATGAAAAAGTATGTGGAACATATTACTCTGTGTAGTAATGATAATAATGTGAGTAAAGATGCCGATTTCGTGAATCATAATATATGCAAGTAATTAATTTATGCTTATCGATAAATGGTGTGCTAGTGAAAATGAGTTTCGGATAAATGGCAACTTTGTATGTTACTGATACAATGATGTAGCATCACCGAATGTGCATCAAAATTTGATGCACTTCTATCATCTAACATGTATGTATCCAACATTGTGTCAGACAATGACACCAACACCCGCACAACACTCCGAAATACGTGTCTGTGATTATGAAAAGAAAATAGGAGTACATACCAACTTTTAAAGTGTGTACATTGTGATGAATCTAGTGATTACTAATTTACCCTATGAATAGGAAGTGTAAATTAGTGACTAACTGAGGACATGCACTAGCCTAGTAGCCTTGCTAATAGCCTCATAGATTACGAATCAAATAAAATTATATTATTATTTCGAAGCGTTAAGATTTTGTGCTTCCGATCATTAACACAAATTCTTAGTTAAGACTCAAGATTGTCCTAAATTAAGACAACACTCACCAGCAAAAATAAAAAGGTGGATTGTGAGAGGTCAAATTTACAAGAGTGTTAAGCTAGGCCTATTGGTTCATTAAATAAAGGGAAGACATAACGCCACTATTGTATTATAATTACCCTAAATAAAGAAACCACCACCAAAATATTTGGACAACTACATCTTTCTCGAGAGAGAAACAAGCTTTTATGTCAATACAAAGGAGAAAGTCTTGCTTCCCTTATCACTTGGCATATATCTGGATTCTGGAAACATATCCAGGAAAAAAAAAAACTTTCTTAAGTTCCTTGCACAACTTTGGCCTAACATTTAAGAAAGCAATATATGGCTTATAGTTCGAAAAGTCGAAAACCACAACTGGCAAACTAACACAAAAATTAAATTTACAATATCTTCCAGATATTTTTGAACAACTTAAATATTAAAGCAACCCAATAAACTAAGCCAGAAAATATTCAAATGATCAATTCTAATATGTTTGTGAGTTGAATTCCAAGAAGAATACAGAATTAGAGCAAAAAGTTCCAGCTTTCATCCGAAAATGATGCCTGGCTTCTACCTAATGGATCCGTTTGCTATGGTGGAAACTTTGCAAATACCAGTGGATGTCGTGAATGGTAAATCTTTAAAACGTGCCACCAAATTCGAGTCGGTGTTTAGATCAACTTGTAATGTCTCCCATACCTTCTTTTTAGGGTTGAGAAGGTCATCAGGTTCCCCTTCGAAACCTGGGAACTTGACTCTCTCCCCGATTTGAGCATCCTCCGGTGGGTCCACTAGCTCAACCTAAATTTTTAAAGACAAGAGAGACAAATAGACAATGTCCAAAATAAACTCGGGATTCTCGGAAAAAACATCAATAGTATAAACAGAGTTTCTATAAAACGGCCTCATGGGAGCGTTAGACCAACCCAACCCCTTAAGTATTACTTGTGTATAGGGTTTGTTGGTTTCGCGTGTTAAATTGCCTCATGCAACTACTGCGTGTATATGCAATGTTCAGCATACTAAAGTACCAACTCTGCAATCTAAGCGATCTTATTTATTACCTTTGTATGTTCACTGTCAGAAGCTGCGAGAACCATAGCGTGAGACTTGATTCCCCTCATGGTAGCTGGCTTCAAGTTACAAAGAACGCATACCTTGCGGTTCTGCAGTTGAAGATAATATAATGACGATTCTTAATCTTATCAACAATACTTACCTAAAGATTAAAAGATAACTAAAGATATTAACCTGCATCTTTTCAATAGGTATGAAGTTGACAAGTCCACTGACAACAGTTCTGGGTGCTGCTTCCCCAACATCAATTTCTTCCACATATAGGGAATCAGCATCAGGATGTTTTTGGACCTTTGTGATTTGGCCAACACGAATATCAAGTCTGCTGATTGTGATTTCAGGTTCAGGAGCCGACTTGGCTTTGCTTCCACCAGCCGGTTTAGCTGCTGCCTTTTTCTTCTCTTTTCCATCTAAAAGGACATTTGTAGATGCAACTATGATTCTTCAATACATTATATGGAGTACATAGCTACAATACTAAAATATGATTCTTCAAAGCTCTAGCTTTGAAATGCTACTATGCTCATGTCTTATACGGAGTACATAGCTGCCTTTTTAACTAAATTATTACTCTTTTAAGTACATTTTTCATAGGGTTTCCGACTACTACCGTTCCCCTCAACCAAATAACCTAAATTTTCTCTCTACTCTTTCTCCTACAACCTAATCAAATTCCTCCCAAATTCTTCAATTATAGACCGTAATTCTCATGTCGAACAATTAATTACTTACATTTTATCAACAAATTACATTATTCTTTGGTAGATTAAGTTGGCTCGATGAAAGAAGAAGAAGAAGATGATGATGATAGAAACAAGTATAATATAAATAAAAACAAACAATAATTTAGGCTACGGTATAAACCTGCAATTTTAGTTTTCTTTAATTGCTCTGCTGATTTCTCGGCTGCAGCTTTAACAGCCCTGTCAGCTTGACTCCCAGCAAACTTCTCTCGATAAAACTCCATCTCTTCATCTTTCTGAAATAGCAGAAACCATATAGCATATGTGACTAGCCAAATAATAACTAAAATCTAGAAGGGGTCCAATCAAACAACCTCTTGGCAATTGTAAAAATAAACAAAAATATCCATCGTGAATCAAAACTTAGGCCTTGCAATATGAATTTATGTAATTAGAACTCACAAGGGATTGAATTTACAACGCATTGCCACATGCATATTACATACCAGTTCCTTGAACAGTGGCTCTGGTTTCCCTATTCTGTGAGCTGCTGGTAGAATCTCCCATGGCCTTTTGATTTTCTGTATGTCATTGTTTTCATCAGCCAAGGATACTTCAAGTTGGGGCATATTCAGCTGCTTAAGAACCTAAAAAACATCATAACGAAACAATTGCCACATCAGTATACAGCATCGTTTTTTAATATATCTACTCAAGCCCCGACCACCTATATCTTCTTCAGAACTCCTAAAAGAGTTTAGGGCTAGTACAATGTAGTCCCATTACCTCAATAGAGAAAGACGGCATAAAAGGCTCCAATAAACACGCCAGGACATATACTAATCCGGCTGAAGTTCTCATTACAACAGCACAGGTAGCCGGGTCCTCCTTATAAAGCTTCCAGAATTGACTCTCCTGCACAACAGCAAAGACAATTCCCAGAGAACACGTCAAACATAAAACGAATCCTGCATGATAAGATAATGATTAATGAGGATTACGTGTATCCATGACCTTTTGGTCAAACAGAGTTAATTTACCTGTAAATATGCATTTCCATCACCAGAAATGAGCATTGCACTTTTCAGACCTTGCTTTAGCTTAACCTGAAATGAAGTACTAAACAGATCAAAATCACATATAATTGTAAGTTCTAAGAACTGCCAAATGAGCAACCAGTGAGCTTGACACCTTCTCCATAGCTTCTACATATTCATCTACATTCTTCTCGAGTTTCTCGCCTAATATGTGAGTTAAAGAGTGTGATTCTGCCTGTGGAGCATCAGGAATGACAGAGTCATATCCCTGACCTGTCCAAATAAAAAAAATAACATTCAAAAGCCTATACAAATGATTGATTATCGGAGAAATTGCCACTTTTAGAAGGCGTGAGGCGACCAACATGATGTTGTCTGTGGCAAAAGCTCCATAGAATGAGTGAAACACTAATAAAAGTATATTTAGACAAAATAAAACAAGCAAACTGTACCTGAAGGCTTAGCAATGAAGCTCAAGACACGATTTACGAAATTGCCGAGATTACTCAGCAGCTCACTGTTCAATTTTGCTTGGAGATCTGGCCATGTGAATAATGTGTCTGATACCTACCAACACCCAAGATAAATAACTTCACATGGGTCAAGGTAGATGAGAGGCCAATATATATATTGAAAGTAACCACCCACCTCTGGCCTATTAGTTAGCAAATAGTATCTCCATACTTCAACAGGAATATTGGTGTCCTTGGCATCATTTCCAAAAACGCCAACGCCTTTGCTTTTAGAGAATTTGCCTGAGACATCAAATAGATCCCAAGCCATCTCAAATATTAAAAAGTCAAACAATGTGACATTTAAAACAAAAATGTACACCAATTTTCCCTAGTAGGTATGCATTAGAGTGTGAGGGCACCAGAAGTGAATGGCACATTGAGCTCAAGGAGACCAACATGAGGCCTAGAAATAAAACATGGCGGAGGCAAAATTTTATGCATGTAAGAACTACTGTTTACCTGCTTCATAATTCAAATACTCCGTAACACTAAGAACTACTGTTTACCTGCTTCATAATTCAAATACTCCGTAACACTAATAGTCTTTAACAAAGTCCAGTTTTCTCCAGTGCCAAGAAGTGTAGATGGGAACATCACCTACAAATAGCAGTCCTCACAAATTAATGAATTTATAGCCAATCATTCTAATAACAGCCTGATGTGCTAGGTGCTATGCAATCAGATATATATATATATATATATATAATTTATGGGAAAAATAGTAGAAGATTTGTCTACAACAATATAACTGGTCATATGGTACACTAACAGAGTAAAAAAGACAAAAAAGAAGAAAATCACAATGCACTATAAAAATTCAATTCATCATTTTGCGGTCCTTACTTTTTTATCTGTCCTTGTATTGTTCAATGTTAGTCACCTTATAAGTTGACAACGTTAACTTAATGGCTACTTTTCCTTCAAAAACATCTTAACTAAAATACACGGAGTATTACTGTTTTTCCCTCCTTATTCAACATATAAAATACGCTTCAGTGTTAACATAATATCTTACAGTGTGAAACGGCACATTGTCCTTCCCCATAAATTGATAGAGTTCAACGTTTTCTGGATTTTTCCACCATTTTTCCCACTCTGCAGTGTAGCATGCTGTAATTGAAACATATCCAATTGGGGCATCAAACCAGACATAAAACACCTACAAATAATGTACAGGTCAAAAAGTTAGTTGACAAACATTTAAAAAAAAAAATATCAACCAGAGCTGAAAAAGATATCGCTCAAATACAATAGCTCTAAGAACGCGAAAAAAATATAATATGCAGCACCTAACCTTGTCTTTAAACCTCTCATGTGGCACTGGAACTCCCCATTTCAAATCTCTAGTGATACATCGTTGTCTCAGTCCTTCCTTAAGCCATGCTTTTGTTACCTGAATTGCGTTTGGGCTCCATGATCCAGCAATTGACGTCTTCGTTATAAACTCTTCCAACTTGTCCTGGAGCAGCGGAAGCTCCAGAAACAAGTGATTAGTGTCACGGATGTGAGGAGTGCATTGACACCTCTGTTCCGATAGAGTTGGAAACATAAGAAAGTCAAGGACAGCAATTAGTCACAAGAAACCACGAAAGAGATACTAGTTATGAGTTACACAGCTATTCCCTCAAAAAATGGATACATAAAAATATCAGTAGACCTTCTATTGACAAGTAAAATGTCGTTCACATGAGCGCCTATACTAACTACGTGAAACCTGGCATGTTATATCTACCAAGTATTCGGGATCTATTACAAGCTAGGCTCCACATTCTGGATAAACTCGAGCCTTACGCAGTTTAAGTGCTGTACGTAATACATCTTGCAAATAAGAAAAGACGAGGAAGGTAAAGTAAAGGCACTTACTTTACACTTGGGCTCTTTTAACTCTGTTGGATTTAGAAGCTTTCCACAGTTCTCACACTGATCTCCTCGAGCAGAATCATAATTGCAACCAGGTGTGGGGCAAACACCCTCCACAAGTCGGTCAGCCAGAAATCTTTCACAGGTATCACAATAAAGCTGCAAGTTTTAGAAAATCAAACAATGAACTTTAGCAAGTCAAGGTGTGGCAATATTGTCGAAATATTCCATGACACACAGCTAAAAGAAAATCGATGTTGGAGGAATAACACCAACCTGTTGCATTGTATTCTCCGTAAGCCAATTGTTCTCCAACACTTTCTTAAAAATAGCTTGGCAAACTTCAGTTTGTTCTGGAGAAGATGTACGTCCAAATTCATCAAAGCTTATATTGAACCATTCATAAACTTGCTTGTGTATTGCATGGTATCTACAGATTATAGGAAATGCCATATGTCACGCATTTTAACACCAAAATTATCAGAAAACCCGCAGAAACCCATATAATTCAAACACTTAATCTATTCTTCGACAATTCTATTACACTTTCAAAAATTCTTCGCCTTTTACATATCATAGCACAAAGCCAGTACAGCCATAACCAATGCAAACTTACAGCCGACTAAAAAATGTTGCAATCAATGCATACTATTAATCAGTAATCATCAAACTCGTAAAATACGGTCTAATTAACAGCATTCAACACTTTCAAACTCGTAAAATACGGTCTAATTCACAAAACAAATTGAACTACAAAATGATAAAGTATAGAGGAATACTTGTCACAGATTTCCTTAGGAGTACAATTCTCCTCCATAGCCTTTGTTTCCGTGGCAGTACCATACTCATCCGTCCCGCAAACATATAAAGTATTGTATCCCCTCAGCCTACAATACCTTGCAAACACATCCGCACTCAACACACCTATCCAAAATTACATCATTACCATTAGTTAGAAAATCATTCCCGTATGTTCAAAGAAAACAAATACTCACTCATAATCACAAATACCTTCTATATCCGAAAAATACCACAATTATGAATATCTATACATTAAAAAAAACAAATGAAACAAAACTAATACTCATCCGAATCACAAATACCCTCCATTTTCAATATGTACCACAATTATGAAACAACACAACACGCTCCCGTGAAATTGTACAAAATAATTACGCCAACTAAAAACAATTGAAATTTGGAACAAAACAAATACTCGCTCTGAATCACAAATACCTTCTGCATTCGATAGGTACCGTAATTACAACCTAAATATCAAAATCGTACATATATACTAAAATAAAAAAATAAAAAAACATGCATTTCAATTCATATTCCTTAAATTTCGAGTAATCCTAAAATAAATAATCACAAAACAATGAAACAATTGCCAATAAACGAAAGATTGAAATCATCCGTATGAATTAAATCAAAATAAATACTAGCTCCGAATTACAAATACCTTCCGTTTACGATACGCAGCACAATCACGAGCTAGAAATCGAAATTGACGAACGTATATATTTAAAAAAAACATGAATTTCATCGATTTATATTCATATTTTCTAATTTTTGTATAAATTCAAGTAATAATATTAAGTAAATAACAACATAACAATAAAAAAATCAATAAATTGCGATAAAGGATGAATAATTACATCCGATGATATTGCCGAGATGAGGGACATTGTTGACGTAAGGAAGGGCGCTAGTAATAAGAACGTTTCGTTTTCCAGGTACCGGTAAAATAGGTTGTTTATCGCCGAGATTCGCCATTGTTGTAGCTCAATTATAAAGAATCGAGAATTAGGGTTTTGTTAATTGGGGATTTGTTGGATGAATGAAGTAATGTATGAAGAGACGAGAATTAGTGAGTAATGAGTATAGTGGAAATAAACGTCAGGGGTTTTTGTTTGGACAAAGCCTCTTATTTTTATGCAACGATGGTAGGAATACTGCGAATCGGCGATAGTAGGGTTAACCCCTAAGAACATACGCCTCTACGATTATTAAATTCCGATTAGTCGGTCGATCGGTCTCTCGATAAATTATTGAAAATTATTGTCTATCTTAATCTAAACTCTAAAAGTAGGGTTAACACTTAACCTCTAAGCACGTACGAGTAGGAATATTAAAATTTCAATCGTAGTCGGTTTGTTTCTCGGTAATTTATTGAGGCAGTATTATTTTTCTAGAGACCATGTAACTCTAGGAAAGTACTTTAGGAAATGTTGGCATTATTGTCATACATGAGATTTTCATCGGTTTTTGAAAAAACATCTCTTACATGTTATTGAGAGATCACTTTTATTATTCCTTTAGACTATCCCCATCCATGATCCATTATTTTCCATCAACTTTCTTTTTTTATTATTTTTTTATCATTTCTTACTCCTAATCACTTATCCACCTCAAATTTTGACTTATCACCAAATTTCACTCATTTTTCCATACATCAATTAACATCAAATTTATCTTTTTTTTTTACTTATCCTACCCTACCCATTTTTTCCTTTACAAATACAACACAAATAAACTAACATTAATTTTATGATACCCCACACATTCTTTGATTTTCTTTCAATTAAATTAATAGTGGGCCTTCACATGAACCATCAATTTTCTCTTCTCTGTACCGAAGACAATCACCTTCATTTCTACAATTGATGGCTAACTTTCATTTTTTTCATCACTTTTTCAAAAGTGATGGACCGATGCAAATGGTCTTAGGTATATTTCATGCCCCTTGTATGGCTGATCATAACAAAAGTTGGTTCTCAATCGTTACTGCGAGTTTAATGAGTTGTAATCTAGGTAGCACGAAAACGGACACGGACACGACACGGACATGTGATACGACATCTCGTGAAATTTAGGACACGGGACACGACATTTAAATTTAATAAAATATATATTTTATAGTTATAAATAACGTACGATTTTATTTTTATATTGGTATTTGATATTAAATGTAAATAATTGAAGATAAAATTTGACTTTGACTATAATTTATTCTCATTTCTCACCCAACTCATCTTCTAATTAATCTCTTTTAGTCTTTCAACCTCTCGTTCCTTATTTATACGTGTCCGTGTGTCTGACACGGGACGGCTAGTTAGAAGGAGTGTCCGTGCTACCTAGGTTGTAATGACATAAAAAAGCGGAAAAAAAAGCGACTTTGGAGCAAAGCTGGTAAATGATTTAGCAGATACTCTACAATCTACATTACCATTTTCTTAAAAAATTTTACTCAAGTCTTCGAGTGATTAAGCCACATGAAACACGTACCCTACATGGACCACTTTTGATAATTAGTGTCAAACGAATTCCGTTTCTATAATTTTATATATTTCAACTTTATTGTGGAAAAAGGATTTGATAACCAATTGAAATACCTAAATCAGCTAGTCTTACTAAAGACGGGCATATCCGTCACAAACTGAAGACGAATAGAACACATCTTACAATATGCAAGTGGGAGGGCAAGTGGGGTGATCCATTTGCCCTCCACTTGCCTTCCCAGTTACATATTGTGAGAGGGACACTATCCGTCTTCAGCTTGTGACGGATAATGTCCGTCTTCAATGAGAATTTGTGTACCTAAATTGATAGCCGATCGAACAACCGATATGAGTAACCTAAATAATACATGCCCGACTCAATCTGAATTGAACTGAAACTTAACCGAATTTAATCAATGGAATGATATTCGAACCTGAATATACCTAAACCGATAAGAATGGAACTGAATAACATGAATTTAAAACACTCATATTTTAGGTGTCTTTTAATTGATTCTTTACTTATTAATGATTTTATGGATTATTAAATTCATATTGAAAAGTATTAAGGTAGATTTAGTTTTTTTTACTCAAAACTCAAGAAAAGTATGACCCGAAACTCAATTGAACTTGTATTGACCCAACCAAAATCGTATCAAGGTCAACCCGATTTAAATCTAATCGATTAAACCATATCCGAAATCAAATCGAATGACCCGTTTGCCGGATCTTTATTTAAATATCATCTTACAGCATGCTAAAAGGGTTAAAAGTTACGACAAGCAAATCTTCCTCGTCGCAAAATTGATGCACCAAGTCGCCAATGAATATCCCGATTCAACAGGAAATGGCACACCGGGCAGCGAACTCAAGCCGTGCCTTGAGAAACCAATCATGGTGTTATAGTAGGAAGGTTTAAAGAGTTGTTCCAATAAAATGGGCTATCTCTACCTCTCCATTTCTTTCTACACAAAAAAATCCAACCAATATATATTACCCTTAAATATTTCTCTCTGTCAACATATTCACAAACTCGAGTTTGTGAAGCACAAAAAAGAAGCAATTGGATGAATACAAAGAATAATCGAATCCTTCACGTATGGCTTATATACTCTCACCTTCTCAAAAAATATTGGCAGTCCTGCAGTATGATATATTTCAAGCCCAAACCCGGTGCTTCATAAGACTTGATCGTTCTAATCACGTATATTTTCTCACCGAAACAAAGGAGTTACGAGTGTGAAGTTGTCTGATTTGGAATAGAATTGCTGCTGCAACACCTAGAAAGCACGCGCGGAGAAAGTGGTATGGTAGGAGTCGCAGGACCGCTTCCCATGTCACGGGTTTTGTGCAGTAGGAATGTACCTGCTAAAATGGTTATAAACCCGCAGCCTTGTGTAGCTATTTGTGAAGCACTTTGAGTATCCCATTCCTGAAGTTGGGGAAATTACAATTTGTCAAAAACACACGACTACACGAGTATAACTGAGCTTTACTAAAACAACTAGAACACCACATGTACAAATGAAGCTCTGCCTAACTTTGGTGCTAGAAATCTTTGAATAGGAATTCATAGGATATTGCCCGGTTATATTATTGGATATAGGGTCATACGTAGACATGGTAAAAGTGACCCACGATTCGGATTCAAAAAGAACAGTCTCAAGTAGAACCGAACATGAATTAACCCAACCTTATAACAACTTGAAATTATTAAATCAAAACAAAAACCTTAATAGTTCACGTTTGAAACTCTCAAAATGACTCGATTAACCTGACTAGTAACCATTTGACCCACCCAACCTTGCCCGAACCCGAATTACCGTGATGACTGATGACAACGTACCTCAAATGTCCAAAAACCGAAATGACCCGAATGACTCCTTTTCCATGTCTACTCATAGAAATGACTAAGGATTGGGTGGAGCTTCGCCCGAATGGCATATATCCAACCGTCACTTGGTAAACAGGTCGTTTGTATCCTATCCCAACCCAAATCATTCGTCATCAGCAAGTCGAACCAGCGGATTGGGTGATTTAATTAAAATTATCACAACATTAGTCTTTTCAAATACTCGTACTACATTTCTAACCATCTTCAGATTTATATAGGACGGTCAATTCAATTCACAAGTCATTGGTGTAGGTTTGAACTTTGGATAAATAGCATTAGAAGCATAAATTGTTCAATGGCTGCACTGCAGTATAAACCACATAGTTATATATACTGCTAACCCCTGTTCTCACAGATTCATTAAAGTACTTGCGCTTCATATAATAGTAGTACTAGTACCAGTCATTTTATGTCATTCTCAACAAAATTTCCAGTTGGCTCATCCAGAAATACCCTCTTTCTGTTGCTATGGATAAGAGTCACAGATAGCGGACGTCCGATCCCTCTTATCCTGCAATTTGCAAGAGCCCTTGAGGCATTGTGGATTTAGGGCTAAGGTTGTTGGGAGGAACTTACTTGAACGGATACCATTTAACATTTCAAGCAGTAAAAAGGTACTCATTTGGCACAAAAGCGGTCAAGATAAATCAATATTACCTTAAACATGATCATACTTGCAAGAATTGTGAATGACGTGAACATAACATAGTAGACAGGCGATACAACGGCAGTGTTGAAGGAGTCCAGTGCCTGCAGGGATTTGAGGGCCATTTTAGATACGGGTGAACTCAGAAAGGGGCGGAGGTAAAAGAAACAAAATCAGAGCTCAGCAAATCATCAGACAAAACTCGAAGAACCGGAGATAACATCCAGATTAAAGCATCGACTGAACATCCAAGGATCACATAGCAAATTTGCTAAACCAACTAGAACCTTTGCCTACCAAACATCAAGATAAAAATGAGCATTAATTGTTCACCTATGATTGAATCATTGTTCACTTAACATTCCTTTTTTAAGTTAACCTCCCACTTCCCTAACAAAATCGATTAATTTCTTACATTCTTACGGAAGAGGTAAATTCACGGATAAAGCAAAATGTATACAATGCTAAAAGTCTAAAACATCTAGTTTAAGTATAAAAGACTTCCAAGTATAAAGTTTCATACTTTCAAAGAAAACATAACAGACAACTAAGAAAAACTGAAAAAGAGAACAAGAAAGAATGAAAGTACACCACACTGCATAGTGCATACACTACCTTGTTCAAGTAATTGATCTGCAAAATGCAACAACCAGCAAGAATTATCGTGAAGAACCATGCTTGAAAGTATTTGAACTGGTTATGTCCTTGAAAAGACAACTTCAAAGCAATGCCCACAGCTTTCACGCTCATAACCTACATGATGAAAACACAAATCAATCAAGGCAATAAACATCTTATTACTACTCATAGCAATACCAGCAATAAAGCTAATCATTGACTTTAGTGACTGACCGTAATAGAACCCATGAGGGAGCAAACACCAATATATACGATCATATGAGAATGCCCATAACGTGGAACATAGTAGAAAATTAGGACAAGAACCGTCACCAGCACAAGAGCAGCATATACAAGGAAACCTGAGCACAAAAATATTTCAAATAGAGTATTTTAGATAAAGACAGTCAAATATTGATGCTAATATGTCAATATTCTGAAACAAGGCAAAATTACAGCATCTAGGAAATTCCAAATACTAGCATTGTAATAACAAGCCTCAACGTATCCCGCCTACCCTATCCCATAGGGACTTGGATGTACTTACTCTTTCCCTCGTGTTAAATTCACAAATACTGTAATTATTTTATGTCAAGTTTTCGGATACATAGTACTAAAAGATTTATGCCAAGTTTTCAGATGTGTAGAGCCAAAGCTCATGATGAATCTTTTTCTAAATGCCAACCTTGAACATCTTTTGAAAATTACAGAAGATGACAAGACACTCAAGCCGTTGTCGGTATAAAATCTGGGTCGGGCACTACATTGACGTTACCACGACCACAATTTAAGGCTGCATCAGCCGCATTTGTGGCGCACGTGCGCAACTACCAAGCTAGCCCGCAATAATCCATCCCAAATAATGAGAATTGATACCATGATTGTATCTATTTATAAGTACCTGGCTGGGTAGCTAATTGCCATACTTGCCTAACAGATTCAATCATCCTTTCACGTGGTGCATGCAAAACAATAGTGGTTGACCCAACCACACATAGAACACAGCCAAGCACACCAAATATGTGCAACCTTTCCTTCAAGATAAAGTGAGCTAGAACTGCACTGGAATACAAAAGCAATCTTTAGCTTTTCGAAAAAAATTGCACTTGTACCAGTTACCAAACTGCATAGTCCATACTCCATACCTAAAAATAATGCTAAGGGCTCCCAAAGGAGTGACAAGAATTGCAGACGCAAAGGCATACGCGGCGAAATTTGCTATCTCCCCAACAATCACTACAGATGTACACACATAGCATTAATTCAGAATTAGAGGGTTAAAATCACATCGACCAAAATTAACATTAATCAAAACGCCAAAACGAAAAGTAACACGTCGACAGCTAACCGAGACCTTAGAATTATGATCATGTTCTGATTTCTGAACTTCTGATACCGAGTTATTTTGTATAAGAGAAACATCATTTAGTTGCATATATAATTCAAAGAAAAGGAAGTAAACACAGAATACGACCCTGACTAATAGCACGTGTTTGTCACATTTCCGCTTATAAGGGAATCAAAGCTTACTTGCAATCATTCCAACCCACCACCAAGGTTCAGCCAAGTATGAGTGGCCGCCCGAACCTGTCACGAAAGCAGTAAAAAATGGCTTTTAATGATAGAATAATGCATGGACCAACAGAAAAGGGCAAAATTTTGAATGAGACAATGTGAAATTGAGATATGGAGAGCTTCTAAGAGTTAAAAAAAGATGAGCTTTTACGATTCTTTAATTAAAATGCACCCTAAAACCTTATAAGCATGCACTATGTCTCACTTTTACTCTTATAGTGCTCGTTTGGTTACCATATGGGAATTAAACTCCCATGAGTTTAGAAAACACATGAATTGGACAATTCATGTGAATTGCTCAAAAGACGTTTGGTTGCCATATGGGAATTAAATGCATGCGGGAGTTTACAATTACCTAGGGGTGGGGGCTACGTGGTTCAATTCCTCCATTATGGAGGAGTTGGCAATTCATGGGAAAATGTGAATCACCCAATTTTGGGTAACCAAACGACTTTCATTTTACCAATTCCCCGTTTCTAAAGAGGTAACCAAACGAGCAGTCAGTCTCTTCAAAATATATCCTATAAAAACAGCCCATAGTGGCGGAGCCATGAATTGGGGGCGAAAAATTTCAGGGAGGAAAGACTAATAATGTCACAAGATAAATCAGAATAAATATCCAAAACTTCAACCAAAAATTCCGATTTTTCCATCGTTCAAGGTGATCACGCATAGCTCCCCCACTGAACTCACAGCAACATTACCCCATCGTCTTAAAGACACTAGCAAATTGCGGGGTAAAGGAGGCCAAAAATAGTAGTGAAAAGCTAAAACAATACCGAAATCGTAAAAATTTCTACAGATAGCAACACACATTTCCAATTCAAAAGAAGAAATCAAGTTAAAGATCAAACCTGCTCTAAGACCAGAATTCCCAGCTTTCACAAGACCCTTTTTCTTAATAATAAAACTAGACCCAATAAAAACACTTGAAGAAACAGCCAATAGAAGCCCAGTTATACTATCTGATGACATTCCCATTTCCAGAAACAAAACCCTAGAGACTTTCAGCAAGTCCTTAAATCTCCAATTTTCTGAAATTTCAAACAAAAAACAGAAATGATCACACCTATTAATTACCCTTAAACATCAAAATTACATTAATTAAGACATAAAAAAATGCCTAAAATGCCTAAAATACAAAATCATAAGAATTAAGATAAGAAGAAATAACAATTACTCCAAATTATTTACCTAATATGATCACATGGGTATAATTGATTTGTAATCCTTGCAATGTTTCCAGAAATGGGTATTTCTCAGATGATCAGAAAATTCAAAAAGATCAAAACTTTTGTGTTTTTTAAGTCAAATTACAATTTGGGTCTTTTTCTTGTATAAAAAAAAGACCCAAAAAATAGTTTTTTCTTAATTAATTCAACGATTTCTCTGTGAATGAAGAAGACAAATTATTGCTGCAATTTTTTTTGGTGTTCTTCCCCAATTAATTATACACAAGTGGGAATTGAATTAGTCAAAAACATTATTAAAATGAGGAAAACACATGGGCACTTGCAATAAACAAGATTTAGAAGTAAATTAATCTTTCTCACTATTATTTTAGTGGAAAAGTTGAGATTTAATTACACACAAGATTTTGGGAGGAAGGTTTTGGTAGGAATTTGATATTTTTGCTTCTCATAACAATTCAAATCCGATGCATAATATATTGCAAAAAATGTAGATAAATGTAGAAAAAGTCCATGTTTTGCTTGCTTCTCCTCATGATTTCCTTATTTGTTGATCAAGAATTCAAGTTATTTTTTTTTATTATTACTGAATACCGAGTGTTATTAATTGTATTTTGAAAATCCGTGAAGGTTTTAGCAAATTAGTATTATAAAATATGATTTAAAGGGAATTATAACTCGATGAAGGATACGATATCCGGAACATGTCGTAGAAAATAAAATATACTTCGTACGTATCGTATAAATATAAATAAAATTTATAGTTTACCAAAATTACCACGATCGGGAGACAATAAGTTCAGGATTATGACCAAAATTCTAAATATAAGGAGTATAAATATACTAGTAAGTAACAATCATCGCTAACACAATATGGAGTATACGAATTACAATGAACTATAGATTATACGATATCCTTTTGAAATTTTATTAACCTAAGAGCTGATAAAGACACTACAAACGTGCTAACAGTGGACAAGGAAAATGGTCGAAGGGGTTGCCAAGGAAGGAAGAGAGAATAGAGGAGGCCGGAAGGCAGGAGGCGCGAACGTCAAGTACATGAGAAGACTAGCTATTGAAAAAGTGTGACATAGCCTCGTTAGCAACTAGTTGTCCCGCTAAAAACCCGATGAAAAGGTCCGTCATGATGATAGAGAACTACATTCGTTAAAGATACCACACTAACACCAATGCACTATATTAACTTATTAAGTGCCAACGACTAAACAAACGAGGCAACATCATAATTCATTGCATCAACTTTCACCAAAAGAAACGAGAGCCCATGACCTTTTGGTGTGTTCTCAAGTCAAAATCAAGCATGAAGCAAAACCATAGTGAACTTATTAATCAATTTAGTGTGAAACCCAATGAACTTTCTATTAAGAGGTAGTAGGTGAAGTGCGTTCCAACAAAAACCCTTTTGCCTAAAGTTAACCTTCCACAAACATTGCATTATACCATTGACATTATTACCTTTACCCAAATCCTTATAGCACATGGATTATCCATTTTAAATAATAAAACAGGTTAAATAGATGGTTGAGACAAAAAGTAAAATATGTAAGAATGAACAAACTTTCGTCCAATTGATCTATATAGAGTAGTATTTGACGTAGGATCATCAAATTAATTAGAGAGACCTTGTTCTAAAAGGCAGATTGAGGCCCCAAATAGTAAGAAAATTAAATATTTTAGTAAATAGTACTTGAAGTTGGACACTTAGGAGGTAAATGAACTTAAGAGATGTCGGTTCTTAAAAGTGATTGAGAACCGTATGATCATGCCATCATGGTATTAAACAGCCCTAAATAATTGACCCGTTTTATACTTACGGTCTTACGGATATGATCCTCTTAAGAGGGAGCAACTGTTACCTTTAATATAAAGAGAAAGAGAAGTGGTGTGACAAACACCCTTATAATCTCACCTAAAAGAGGTAACAAAAACAAAGTATAATAATATACAACAGAAATTCAAACATGCTACAAAAATCCATTAGTAAACATTCATGTACTATAATGTTAATCATAATCCTTTGTTTATCAACAAAAGGGTATTATTGCAGCAGTAGTAGCAGGAAAACTACTGATGAGTATACCATGCAGCAGTGTAACAGTTCAATAGCAGAATGTGATGCAGAGGCTGAAATGTTAATGCAGTCGGATGTCGCGAGACGGTTTCTTGAAGAGGGTAAGCATATCTCCTATGGAGCTTTAGCTAGAGATCATCCGGTTTGTGGCGGAGTTCGCGGTCAGGCGTATTCCAACAATGCTAACTGTCTTCCTCCACAGCAGAATCCTTATCATAGAGGTTGTTCTAAGTATTATAGGTGTAAAAGGGATGATTAAATTTTGTTGAAAAACTTAAACATGTTTGTGTGATTGTAGTCTGTTAAATTTAATGTATGCAACACATAAGGAGATGATGATTGTTGTGCAATATGGGTGTAAGTTTTTAAATGTGTTTCTGCAGTTTTTCAATGTAAGCATTTCTCAGATGATAGATGCTGCAAATTTATTTCACCAAGTCTTCCTTGTGAGTTGTGAGTGAGATGACGTATCCGTCACAAGTTTACGACGGGTCAAATACTACCTATGTGGGTAGAAAGACAAAATAGAATGATACTCCCACTTACCCTCCCACTTGCAAGCTTGTAAAAGGGATTTGACCCATCACAAACTTATAACAAATAGATCCGTTACAAGCGAGACTAATTGAGAAACAATATGTCTGGAAATTTTGAGATGGCAAGTCAAGCTTACATGCAACTTACCACGATCTTAGCATGTTAGGCATTGATGCATTTGGCTCCAACATAAGCCCTAAAATCACTTAAAAATGTTGACTATGGCTCAAGAATTAATGTTTATGCTCCCTTATTTACTATTGTCGTAGAACAAAAATCATTAGTTTATTGGTGACTAAAACAAAATCAATTAGTGCGTGGCGAGTCATTATGTGCAGTCATCGCTAGTAGTGGCAGTAGGTACGTAGTTCCCACCACTAATTGCAACTTTTTTTCTTGGTACATTCCCATCTTAATTGTAATTTGTTGGCTAAAGAGAAATGACTTTACTAGTAAAATAACGATTGGTTATTTTTATTTGTTAAAATATATCACAAATTATTACTCCCTTCGTCCCGGTCATTTGTTTACCATTTCCATTTTAGGGTGTCTCATTCATTTGTTTACCTTTCTATATTGAGAATGTTTTCTATAAGTAATTTGATATCCCAATGGGACTATTGTCCACTTGTCATCCACCAAAGACCACCACAAATGATCCCCTACCATTTCCTTAATAATTGTGCCAAAAGCAAAGGTAAACAAATGACCGGGACGGAGGGAGTATTAAAGACGGTGCATAACCGTCTTCAGACAGATCAAATTTCCTGTCACCATTTAATGAGAGGGAATTCAACCCATATTCATTAAAAACGGATATACGCCGTCTTCAATAAGATCAACTGATAATATATTCACTTCATCCAATTATTAATTTTATTCTTTAATGAATATAAGTTGTAGTCCTACTTCGTAAATTTTAACATAGACATCTAAAATTTGTATAATACTCCGTAGATCATCATGCTTATCATTATTCCCAACAATAAATAAAGAATCAATACAACAAAACCTTAAACCTTCACCACAAAACTTCATATAAAAAAAACAATATTCTTATAACAATAAATTTTCATCCTATGGAACAATCTTGTAATAAAGCCTTCATCTTCCCTTTATCATCTCCTATATATCTCCTGAAAGCTAATCTTCCCTTCCTCTTCATCAAACTCCACCTTTTAATTATTTATTCTCTTTGTGTTTTGCGCTTCGTTTTACACTTTTACCTATTTACTTAATCAGTTTTTAGTTAAAACGGATATCACCGTTTTAAAAAAGATCGGGTGGATTGACTATTTATGGTGTTATCCATTAATTAACTACTTCAAGGCTTCAAGCTTCTTATGTCATTGCTAAATACAAACTGGACAAGAAAATGCGAGAGGAAGATAACAGCTTGCTTGTAAATAACAACAATATCTTAGGGTATTATCGTGTGCCACACAACCACTAATTAAACAAAAAAAATGGTTATTCTTACTGATATCATGCACTAAAATATACTCCGTATAATTATAAAAGTTAAATATAAGTATATGTATAACTAAATTAGGAAAAGCAAACATTTGTAAAAAGGCGTCACCTAACGTAGTGCTTATAACCCTAATTCAACCAAAAAGACGTATAATCACGACGAACAAATACTTGACTAATCCAAAATATATCCGACTTGTATATTACTCGAATCTAAAATAATTGAACCCGTAACTAATCCACCGGACCAGCTTAACTGGTCGACATGAGAGCATATATTCATCACCCAAAGTGAGATAGAGTATATATTCACTTATCACTTAAATTATTAATTCCATTACAAAAAAGTTATAGACTTGTTACAAATCGAACGGTACATCAGATAATTAGAATCAGATTCAAGAAAACAAAAACCTAATACAAAATTAAAAGCATATATTCATTTTACTACTATAAATACATAATCCTCTCCTACCAATATATCTAAATAAATTCTTACTACAAACAAATATCAAGAGACTTAAAGACATTATTCTGTTATTGTTTATTCCGCCTTATTAGATCTATTTTTCCTTCGTATTCAACCAAAAATGGGAGGTCATTATGGGCATCATGATGGTCATCATGGAGCATGGGGTGGTGGGTATGGTGTAGGGTATGGTGGTGGACATGATCATCATTACGACGGTCATCATAACGGCGGCTATGGTGGTGGTTATGGCGATTATGGTCATCAAATGCATGGTAATGATCATCTTGGTTATGGACATGATGGACATCATGATCATCATCATCATCATGATGGTTCTTATGGTGGTGGAGGTCATGGTTACTATGACAATGGATATGACCATAACCACCATGGAAATCACCACCATGGTCACTACTAGAGAGCATGCATGCATGCATGCATGCATGTTTCTAAAATTACGTTAAGTTAAGAGAGAATTAATAATCTCATATGTTTGAAAATAAATTAGACATCATACTCATCGAATGCATGCCATATATGCATGATGCGTGCATGGATGTTGTAATATTTCCTCATGTTATATTTTTATTTCTATAATTAGACCTATTTGTATTGTTAAATTTGTCGACGGTTTTTATCGAATATGTCTTGCACTTGTGGTTAAGACAGAGGTATTGTAAAATATAGGTATTAGGTTTGAATCTCATCAGCTCCCCTCTATTGTATTAAGACTAATTAAATGCGCTCTTCGTCAGACCAACTTATGGACGGTTTACTGATTTCTTCAACTTACAAAAAATTGTGTATGTGTTATCCAAAGAAGAGCTTAAATGGTAGAGTGATAACGTTGTATACTTAATCATATCATAATCTATTCCTCCCTCAGTCTCGGTCAATTATTATCATTTTATTTTGGCATAAAAACCAAGGAAAGAGTAGGTCACCATTTGTGGTTCCAATTAGAAGATGACAAGTGATCATTATATCAGTTCTATTGAATGATCAAATTACTCATAAAAAATCTTTTAAATATAGAAAGAATAACAATTCATTAAGACAGCCTAAAAACAAATTGGAAAACAGCTGACCGGACAAAAAAAGTACTATAATGCACAAAAACATTCCCCTATCACTATGTTATTTGTTTAATTTAGCTCACCAAATAATGTGATTGATAAAATCTTAAATACAAACGTAATAATCTTCAAATATTTTGAATTTGATTATACCGAAAGTAAGGTGTATGTTGCCTAATTTGAAATACACCCTTGTACAATTATACGCAATATTCGACAAAAGTTTATTACATCGAGTTAAATATAGATTCAACCAAATATCATACGGGAGACAAATTTATTCAACCCAACATCATAACACAAATTCGCATATGGTAGTATTATGTCTTTTTATTCTTATCAAATGATATTATTTGACACATCTTAAATTAAAGACATATATTATCCGTCTTATGCCAGAGTTATTGATATCATAATACTTTATATGATTCCAAAGCCAACCAAAGGCAACATCGGTCGCCTGAATGTTGTTTTCTTGTAGTGGTGGTTGACTTTGGACCATTGTTGTTGCTAATAAAAAAGCTTTTAATTTATTATACAGTAGGTCTTGCTTGCGACGGATCGGATCTTGCGACGGGTATTTTGTGAGAGGAAATGGGTAGAGGGGACAAGGTGGGCACCCCCCATGTGCTTCTCCACTCACCCTTGATGGGTATTTTGTGAGAGAATATGGTATCCGTCTTAAGCTTGCGACGGATAGTGTCCGTCACAAATGAGAATTTGTGTTTATTATATATGATAGTTAGAGTAGAAAGATAAACGTGCTAGTGTGGTAGGCTACATTTTTAATGACTTTTTACGCGTAAATGATGTAACGGTGTACCTTGTACGTAGTGTACGCAATTAGACGCAATTTAGTGGTGTCTCACCTGATTTTTTTTTTCGCCACTATCTAAATCATTTTCCATGTGTTTTCAGCCTGAAAATATGACTTTTATGTTGATCCAAATTTTCCAGTAACTTTAATTATAAGATTTACAAGGTCAAATTGAACTTCTTGTCAAGGTTTACTTAGTGAGCTTTGAGTTTTGACCCTTTGTTATCTCGTACGTCTAAGCATACTTAGAGCTTAGAGGCTTAGAGCTGGACAATGGGTCGGGCTAGAATCGGGATGGGTTGGGGGGAAGGGATCCCGAGCCCACATTGCGGGACAGAGGGGTGCGGGCCGGGCCGGATTGGGGAATTTGTGGCCCTAAACCGGCCCGCTTGGGAAAAAAAGACTTTAAATGGGTGTGCCAGTGTGGGCTGGCGGTAGCGTGGGTCGGGGAGAATGGAACCCGGGACCGGCCCAGGTTAAGGAGCGGGTTGGGCGGGCCAACATAGTGGGTCAGCGGACCAGAGGGGATGCGGCCCGATAGGGCGGATTGAGACAAGCCAGCCCAACCGGGCTGACCCGCACCATTTTCCAGCTCTAAGCATACTAGGGAGTATAATATTTATCAAAATTTACAAACAAATAACTTTGGTCAATCATTAAAGGTTCTCTAATATGACAACACAAAAATATTACTGTCTTAGAGCAAGTTCAATGGTTTCTTAGAGACTTGCTAGCTAGTGGCTAAATGAGCTGAGCAAAAAATCCGATTATCCAAACCGATCCGATATCTGATCTGAATCCGATCCGAATTTTTGGATACCCGATCCGAAAGTTAAGTTTGGATCGGATATCCGATCCGAAATCTTTGGTTTTGGTTTGGATATTGGATATTAGAAAAAAAATATTTGGATATCCGATCCGATCCGAAAATATAATTTTCTTGTATAATTTCGATAAAATACAATGTTATTTCATAAAACAACTTATAAAAGTTTTAATTATAAGAGAAATATGTAAGTGATATTTAAATTTTATGTCGAGAACATTAAAGTAAGAATACTAAAGAAAATCATCGTGTAAAACGATGAATATGATCGTGTTTCAAACTTAATTTTAATGTAAATTCCAAAATATGGATATCCGTATCCGATCCGATTATTTTGGATATCCGAACACTGGATATCCGATACATTTGGTTTGGATATTGGATATCTAAATTTTGGAATTCTAATTTGGATATCCGATCCGAACTAGCACTTTGGATCAGATATCCGATCCGTGCTCTGCCCTAGCTAAATCATTAGAGATGGCCATATAAGTTTTTTTGAGTTAAGCAACTAGTTTTATTAAGCTATTAGCTTAAATTAGCCCACATTATTAAAAACAACCAATAGAAAATTTGATCCATTATTTGAGGTTTGATGTATCTTTGGTAAGCCAGAAGTATAAAAGTTAGCTAAACCATTAGAATAGTATGATAGCTCAAAATTGTTGTAGCTTAAAATATGACGTGACTTTTGTAAGTTAGTACAACTAGTTTGTCATTGAACTTGCTCTAATATATCCAAGCTTTTCATAATAATTTTTTTTATTTAGTGTAAACGGAGTCACGGGGGTGAATATAATGGTAACAAAGTTTAAAATCAGGTCATAAGTACTACTCGGCTAATCTAGCTTACATCTTCACAACCACTTTGTAAGTTCAAACAAGTCTGGTATTTTTTTTGGTACATACAAACAAGTCTTGTTGAAGACAAAACATTTAACATATTATTTGTCACATGGTAAAATTTGTCGTTAAAATGTTATTTAACCTTTAACATTTATCATATGCCTCAATTCCCAATACTTGCTAAAATCTCACTAGACACAACTCACACAACATGAGCAAACATTAGTCAATTAAGACATGCATATCTCAATTCACAAGCCATTGAACACCACCAAACTTGGTAAAAACAAAATCCCAACTTCCCAAAAATAAACCCACCACTTCTCTCTCTAAAAAAACCCAAATTTAGCAATGCCCACAAAATCAATCACAATCTCACTACTTCTAACACTCCTAATCTCCCAAACCCACATCAATTCCTCAACTGGGTTTTCAAATTCAGGATTAAATTCACTAAAAAGTTATAATCTTGGTACAAATTGTGATGAAAAGTTGGAAACTTGCTCAACAATGGAGGAAATTGATGGTAATAATAATGGGGTAATTAGGAGAATATTAACTGCAGAAAGAAAATATGTAAGTTATGAAACATTGAAGAGAGATGTTGTGCCTTGTTCTACTGCAGGATCTTCTTATTATAGATGTGGAGCTGCACCTGCTAATCATTATAATAGAGGTTGTAGTGTTATTACACAATGTGCTAGATTTTCTTAAAGTTGAAGAATTTATTGTATCACAAAGTCTCGCTTCTAACCGTCACAAGTTTGTGACCTTCCACAACCGCTCTCCCACTTGCAACTTGTGAGAGGTCACAAGCTTCTGACAAGAAATGCCCGTCACAAATGAAAATTTGACTTATTGTATTTAAAAAAAAGTGATTGTATTTGTTGATGGTTTAATGTATTTTTGTATGTTGGCATAAATTGATGTATTAAGTGATGGGTGTTGTTAACTTTGGCCCCGTTCTTTTAGACTTAATTTCAGTTTAGTTTAAGTCGTAGTGCAGTGCAGTTCATTTCAGTCTTTGCTTAGTTGTTCCGCTCTTATAACTTATAAGTTCAACATACTTCTACGAGTTTTGATCCAAAAGAACGAAACTTTGTTGTTAATTTGATGTCGTAATTGAGTTTTGTGAAATGGGTAATCAAATGGGTGTGAATGGAGTGAAATGGAAGTTTGTTGTGATTGAATTCAGATTTTGATTTGATGCATCATAATTTGAATGATTGAGAGTACTAGTAGTATTACGGTATTACCGACTAGTCAATTCAATTAGGGGTCGTTTGATTCAAGAAGACGAAATGGAATGGAATTGAATACACTACCATAGTCCATATGGGTATCGGGTCCAGTGTTGTCATGCCACCTCTCGACACAGGGCTCACCAGGGTGAGTTTCAAAGACCAAATGCGAACTCAAGCAGCCTCAAAACTCAAAAGTGATAGGAATACACACATACTTAAACAGATCGAAAAACAATCATCACTTAGTTCAATAGATCTAAATCATGATGATATTTGATGATTCACATCCGTTGTGTAGTGAAAACACTTTCAGGATGAACCTGCACAGCTGCATTCCCCGCAGGCAATTCAACAAATTACCGTCAACAACCTGATCATGTATCTCTAATTGAAGACACAGTCGGGGCGAACTATTAAGTAAAACTAGTTACTGTACGATAACAATACTAATATTATTACAATCTGACATCTCTAAGATCCTAAACATTTAGTCGATCATCGTATAGAGGTACAAATGTACAATATTAGTAGGCTGTGCAGTGCAGTGCAGTCTCGGGATTATTTGGCGGGGGCATGTTCTGTGCATCATCAATATTATTTGACTTTAGCACTCCGTTGTGAAGAGTTACAAGAATGGAGCGGTCTAGGTATTAAAATACTATACTCCCTGCAAATTCGTTGAATAGACGACAAAACACGAATTCTGACTGTACTTGATCGCTATACCTGAAGTACAAATTAACTAGATTTCAACTGAATTTTGGCAGACCCTTACTTAACTTGGCCGATACGCGATTTACTAACAACAGACCTAGAACGTACATTTGCTCAAAACAAGCCCCGTCCTGATCTACAGGAATGTTAAAATCACGGTCTTTCACAATCGATTACACGCGGAGAGTAGAAGACAAATTTGAGATAGGAAGGAACAATCAAAACAAAACTTTAAAATTGCTATTCAAAACACAAGTATCACATTGTTCATGAAAGTAACTAGTTACTACCCGATAGAAAGACTAAGATTGTGATTACAATCTGACATCTCTAAGATCAAAAAAAATAATCGATAATCCTTCTGAGGTACAATAACACAACCGGGGAGACAGTAAGTTGTACATAACCCACAACCATCAACCCACAATAGTTACATAGCAATTAGGAAGACTCGATGTCAGAATCTTCCATCCCTTCTCTATATATCTCAAAATCATCTCCACTCAATTTGCAGACCAAATGAAGCTTGAAGAGAGCCTGCTTTATACCAAGCAGCCGCTGCATGACAGAAAACAGTCGATGTCAGATTCTTCCAACACTTCTCTTTATTTCAATAAGGTAATGATGATCCAATTTTAAAAAATAACTTGACTAGCAAGGGACCAAATACCCCAAAGACCGAAAAAATAGCCCACAACAAGGCAACCCTTTTTTCACTATTGTGATTTGTGAGTTGTGACACTTGTGACCAATATATGATGCCATTCACTTGCCCAGCCTCCTTATAATCAGGATCAGAGGAGCTTCCAATTCTAATATTTTAATTATATATTATGAGAAAACTCCACGAAATAAGGTACGATGGCGTCCCCAAAAGGCGAGGGTCCGGAGAAGGGTCCCACCACAAGGGTGTAATAGGAGCACGACTTCCCTTACCATTTTGGCAAGAGGCTGCTCCAAGGACTTGAATCTGTGACCTCTTGGTCAAAAGGCAACACCTTAACCGGTGAGCCAAGACTCCCCTTCAAAAGTTATTCATCCAAAGTAGAGAATATTTGATGGAGATAACGGTGAAAAACTTAAATGTTATTCATCCAGACCAGACCAGACCAGCCCAATCTAACTCAATAAGTTTTCCTTAGAACACAGCAACGAATACTACATTAAAGATAAGCATGCTATCTAAAAAAAATCAGAAGCTAGTACAGGTAACTGACCAGAATACGAGCAGACTCAGGCGACAAAGGTTTTCCAGCTTCACAAACGACAAAGTCCGCAATAAGCTCCACAACACCTGCCCCAATACAATAAAACCCATTTAACAGTTGCACTTCCTTAATTCCCCTTACAACTTGGGACATCCTACGGAAGCCTACAAATATGAAACAAGCAGACCTTTGTTTAACCGCACAGGCATCCCTTGCTTACGTAGAAAGGGTTCCATCTCGTGGGAAAACTCAGTCAAAGGCCCTTCCTTAAGCTCCACCTGCAATATTCATGTTTGTAGATTAGAAAGAGCAACTTGATCTCTGATGCAAACTCAAGAAGAGTTTTTAAATTTCTATCACATGAAAGACTAATAGGTTGGTCACTCAGTCCGATATGTGGATGGAGGGGCTACATAAAAACTGATCAGCCAATGCATTTGTAGTAAAATACAGAACAACTACTACGGGGTGATGAGCAAAAATTGACCAACCTGCTCAGTTGCAAGACTCCCAGTCCGGGAAAAATCATAGACCTCAAACTCCTCAAATGCCCTGGCAAAGTAAAAGAGGAAAACGGAAACAATCAAAACATAATCTTTGGACACAGCACACTCGTCATACATTATCGTTAGCATGCGACTCACCATGGCTAAGGCCAGTGGGATATGGACACGGGTTAGACTCGAGACAAAGAGTTGCATGATAAAATCATGCTCAAAGAAGGCCACTCAAAATTATTAAGTGCCGTCAGTATGCTTCAGCAACAAATAAGAAGGGAGTAACAAGGAAGATGAGTCAACAAAATAAAAAGGGGGACAACAGTGACATTTCTGCCTTTGGTATGATTCCTAAGGTAATCAAATTATTATCATCGTCCAGTTCTTAGCTAGATAATACAAAGATGCGCAGCAACAGGACAATGAAAACAATAATCCTTAACATTGACATTAGCACTAGATATATGGGGGCAACAAGTAAGATGAGTCATCAAAACTTCTAACAGACACATCAGACACTCAGATGCAAGAGACAGACAAATACAGATGACAGTGCAAAGCTAAAAAGTATTGCACATACTTTTTGACCTCTTCCTCTGACAAATTTGTAAGAAAGAGACCCGAGTCTCCACGTAAAAACTGTAGAATGAGAAGATAACAAGATTTTAGATCTTAGAAGAATATAAGCAAACTAAGAGTAGCATGCAAGAAAAATATAAACAGCACTACCTTGGAAATTTTGTGAAGGCCATCTTTGATCTCATCAGAAGCAGATCGTCCTAAAGCAACCTGCATGACTTTGTTTGATCCAAGAAAGAATCTGAAAATGCAAAAGTAATTAACTTGATATTCTATGAAAAACACAAATGCATGCATCCTCTTATTAAAACATGACAGATTAGTACTGCCAGCGTGAATATTATGAACAAATACTCAAGCTAACATGTCATATGGTAATGAAGTCTATGCATCTTCTAACATATATACAGATCCTTCCAACTACAAACATACAATTCAAGTAAAAATGCATTCAACAAATCAACACCAAGATAATTTCCACCATTAGTCATATATTGATCCAGAATTTTCAGGTCTTCCTTGTATAAAAGAACACGCAGATGATTACGGAGATAACCATGATTCCCTCACTCCCATCAGTAGCTAATTTACACAAATATCAAGACAGATAATTTATAAAAGATATAACATTATGAATATAGACCACCAACCAAATAGTAAAAGTAGTTTAAATGAATAGTTTTTCACATGTAATTCCACCAACAGAAAGAGTACCAATAGTCATTTGTTGTCATACTCATACGTTATGTGTGACCCTGAACAAAGAGAACCAGGCTTCTAAAGTATTCAAATCATATTTTCCATTGCTTAATCAATCCAACACCTTAATCGTTGGCAGTAGGCCAGAAGGGTGAACAATAGTAACAATAATCAACTAACTAACACTTTCTTAAGACCAACATCACAAATCGGAAAACACTACTTTCCACACAGGTTATACACTGTACAGAACTTTGCAAAAACAGATCCACTAAGGACCTTCAAAACAGAACAGTACGCGCTACAGGAATACGCATGACTACTCAAAACAAACAAAAAAGGCAATTAACGAGATTTTAGGCTGATAATCCATACACCTTGATAATACATGAAGATAACATAGTCATACACCCATACGAACCTGCTGGACTTGAGGGAATCTCTGAACTCCTTGAATTTAAGATTCCTCATATTCTCGAAAGCGAAAACATAAACAGATGAGTACTTTTCAACAGCATCCCGTATCGAGTTTACGATTGCCTCCTTATGCACCCTCCCTTTCTTCTTTGTTTTAGATAGGGTCACTGCATTTTTCCATTCACGGTCACCAGTCATCACCAATCATCATTTTAAGTAAATCACAAATACACATGTAAGGGAGTCTTACACAACTACTTCTTACATTTACAGGTCAAGTTCTAGGCAGTTGAGATCCGTTTCACACAATTGGTATTACCAATACAAGTTCTTCTATTTGTTATCTATTTATCTATATACACAAAAAATCAACTTTTATCACTCATATCTACACACACATATATACGTCTATACAAACACCCATGAATCAACATAAGCCTACTGAAACAAAATTTCCCTCGTCGCCTCATCTTACTCAAATTTGACATCAACCTATTTGGTATGTTTAAGTAATATAAGTGCATCGAAAGTCCTTTATTCAATTTGAAATAGCTTGTCAACAAAGACAAATTCTTGTATAAGACGGTTTTACACTAACTCACCTAGCTAAACACTCTCCGATAACTTCATTTATTAACAAGCAACGTTTCAGCCATGAGTAAATACACGTCTTTAGTGGATGATTTTACGCTATAATAGTGTAAACTGTAAAACTGCTTTAAATAAGACCAAATCAGTCAACAAAAATCAAACAAAACAATGTCTTTTTTTCACTAAAGTTACAATTTTTTTCAAAATTAGCACCAACCCATTTTATATTTTAAAGATATATAGCAACCCAGATCCATAAAAACAGTCAAAACACAAATAATCACAAGAACAACATCAAAAATCGAAATTAAAAAAACACAAAATAAAGGAAAAGAATAGAGAGAAAGATATAAAGAAGAAGCATTGAAGGAGATTATACCTGGACGATCACGCTTAGATTTAGGCATGTTTGAGTATTGATTGATAGAACGGCGGGATTGTAGAAAGAGTGAAGCTTCAAGTTGTGGTTTAAACCCTCAAATGAAAAAGAGGGGTGTAACGAAAGAGGGTTTAGGGTTTCTAATTTTTTTTCCTTTTGTTAAGAGAGGAGGGCTAGGGTTCAAGTTGCATTTAGGTTTTTTTTTTTTTAAATCAGAAAATTTGATGTTGACGTGATTTGAACTTGATCATGAGAGTGAGTCGACTCACTCCTTTGATTTACATTGTCGATTATTTGGTTCACGAAAGTTATTCGGGTGATTTTTCTTTTCGGGGTCGGAAAGGGCTAAAATCGGGTCTTGGAATTTACCCATACCCGCCTGGCCGTCCCTAACTTGGATTCGGCTTGTTTGGGCCAGGCCATGGACTTTTTTGGGCCAAATCACAAGTCCCATTCCGAGTTGGCCATTGTGCACAATTTATTTGATCATCTTTATTGACATCTGCTGGCATACTTAAAGCTTTGTCATTCCTCTTCTCCAACGAAAAAACTTGGTTGAGATCATAAGTCATAATAATCATTTTAGAAAGTGGCTTTTTTTTATAAACTAAAGATCTTGAACAATGGGCAATTTGAAAGGAAAAAGAAGGCCGACTTTTGGACCTGGTGCCCAAAACCAATGAGAAATAGAAGACGGACAAAATTTCCTAGGCACGAGTACGTAATGTAGCTATTCTCTTGTTTCAAAATGTTATTCTCGTAAAATTGTCCAATCTGGAAAAAAAGGTCATTTTATAAACTCGTCAACACAAGCTATGGTCGGCTTTAGGATTTCTTGTTCAACACAAGAAGGGTATCATGTGCAAAGGAAAAATAAACATCATTTTATGACCTTGTCAACACAAGCTATGGCATGTAAAATGAGGGCTACCATGTGCAAGGTGGCACACCTCAAGATATACCCTGTGAGTTTTCTGGAAAAGAAAGTAATGTGACACAATTTCTCATAAATTATGTTGTAATATCATTTCCTTAATTTATGTAACTATCATCGTAACACAAATTCTCATTTTGTGAACCAAAGTGGCTTGAGTGTAGTGGTGTGTGGGAGTGCCTCAAAGCATTGCAATGGTAATGAATTGAGAGGTCCCAGGTTGGACTCCCTACACGGGAGTGCTGCGGTTACCTGCCATCAAGGGTAACCTTGATGACTTACTTGGTCCTCGGGCTTGCAGGGTGTTCGGGTGTTCCCTGGGTCACCAAAATTCTCATTTTGTGACAAGAGACAAAGGGGCAACTGAGCGGGATTGCGAGAGGTCTCTTGCTTGTGACCGTCACAAGCAAGATGAGCTGATATCATAATTACAGTCACAAGCAAGACGGACGAGCTGATGTCATAACTACACGATTTTTTTTGCGTGTTTCTATGTTTTTTTGACTTTTTCTTTATATGAACAATGCGATTTTACAATAAATTTTACAATTAAGTCATCGTAAAATGGTCGTAAAATCAGTCAATCGCTAAAATATGACAATCTTGAACAAGAATGCCTATGATGCTATCATATTTTTGCTTGGGTATAAGACTTATAGGAGTATTAGTAACAAGCATATCTCAAAGTGACAGAAGAAATAACAAAATTCATAGGAAAAAAGAAACACTACTTTTCTCTTCATTGAGATTATAAAATTATAGCAAGACTTGCCAAATTATAGCATATAAGAACAAGTCTGGTGCAACTAATGTAGTAGCATACAACACCTAAAACATCCACCATTCTTATTCAAACCTCAAATTTGATCCTCAATTGAGCACATAATTAAAACAATGTACTCCCAAATCTTCCCACTCTTCCAAAACAAAAGATGAAAGCAAAAGCAAAAATGAAATAAAATATAAGGAACATCGTCATCTCGATAACAGGGGGGTTCGACAGACATTCCTGCAATGCAATCTCCATGTCCTTGGATCTCTAGTACCTGTAGTGGGCTGGCTTGTATGGTCCCTCAACAGGTATGCTGATGTAGTCGGCCTGGTCCTTTGAAAGCTTGGTGAGCTTGGCACCGAGCTTGCCAAGGTGAAGGGCAGCGACCTTCTCATCGAGATGCTTGGGTAAAACGTACACCTTCTTCTCGTACTTGCCTGAGGACTTCTCCTTCCACAACTCGAGTTGGGCAATGACTTGGTTTGTGAAAGAGCAAGACATGACAAAGCTGGGGTGACCAGTGGCGCAGCCCAAGTTCATGAGACGACCCTCGGCCAAGACAATGATGCCGGATTTGGTGTCTGGGAAGACAAATCGGTCAGTTTGGGGCTTGATGGTGATCCTCTTGACACCTGGGAATGTCTCAAGACCGTGCATGTCGATTTCATTGTCAAAGTGACCAATGTTGCAAACAATGGCATTGTTCTTCATTTTTCTCATGTGGTCGACCATGATGATGTCCTTGTTACCGGTGGTGGTGACGAAAATGTCGGCTTCAGAGACTGCATCTTCCAAGGTGAGTACCTGGAAACCCTCCATAAGAGCCTGGAGAGCACAGATTGGGTCAATCTCAGTCACGATGACACGAGCACCACCGGCCTTCAAAGCAAGAGCACAACCCTTTCCAACATCTCCGTACCCACAGACAACACCGACCTTGCCGGCAATCATAACATCAGTGGCTCTCATCAAACCATCGGGGAGAGAGTGACGGCATCCATACAAGTTGTCGAACTGTTCAAAAGAAAACACACAGGGTGTTAATGCATCCATACATAAGGATTTGATTTAGTCTCGGGTGCAAACCCGTCTCATATAATAAAATTTATACCTTGCTCTTGGTGACAGAGTCGTTAACATTGATAGCAGGGAACAACAAGGTGCCGTTCTCTTGCATCTGGTAAAGCCTCTTAACACCGGTGGTGGTCTCCTCAGAAACACCGACCAATCTCTCCTTCATCTTGTGGTACCTCTTAGGGTCAACCTTAAGACTTTCCTTGATCAGACCCAAGACGAGTTGGAACTCGACATTGTCAGTAGAGTTAGGGTCGGGAATCTTTCCAGACTTAGCAAACTCCTCCTCAGCCTTGACTCCCTCGTGGATCAAGAGGGTAGCGTCACCACCATCATCAACAATGAGGTCGGGACCACCATCAGTACCCCAGTCAAGTGCCCTCTCTGTGCACCACCAGTACTCTTGGAGGGTCTCACCCTTCCAGGCGAACACGGCAGCGCTGTCCCTAGCAATGGCAGCTGCAGCATGGTCCTGCACAAAGAAATCGATAAAATCAATCGACCAATAAATCAATCAGTACATTCTACATTTGCACAGATCATTAACTCAATAAAAAATAATGTTGATCAATTAATAACCTACTTCCCTCGTTCCATTAAGTTGTTTGCAGTCTTGCACTTTTCAAAATCCGTATACAATTCAATGGAACAAAGGAAGAGGTCATAGTAGCATACTTGCATTACCACATTTATCGCTAAAATGTAGTTGATTCGCAACACAAAACTTCACTCAATTTCCGACAACTAGCTATATGTAAATCAAAAACATCAGGGAACAGACAACAGATCCAGATCCACCAGCATTACTTCAAATAATATACAATTAATACGAAATAAATCAAAACTAAATTGAAATCAAATCATTTTCCAATGTACAGCAATAAAACATCTTAAAAATCTCTAAAATTCATTTAACTCATTATCAATAGCGGAAATCCGATCATCCAACAACTACAGTGTCAAATACACGTCAATAACGAGATCCAATCGACATTATCTTTTCCGATCCAACGCACATCAATAAGCAGTAAGCTCTAAAATTCATTAACTCGTTATAAATCATGGAAATTCGATCATCTATACATCTCCAATGTCAAATGTACATCACTAAAAAGATCGAATTCACATTATCTTATCCGATCCAATGCACATCTACAATGTCAAATGCACATCAATACAATAACACTCAAAACTAGCTAAATCGGTTTTCAAATTATCGCATTTTAAAAAAACGTATACAATCAAATACAACAGAGAAATATAAGACAACAAGATCGGATCTGATATAACAAATAATACACGAATCAAATCAATTATAAAAAAATCAGGTAAATTTTACGTAAAAGAAACAACTAAATCATCAAAAAATATATCTACGTAAAATAAACAACTAAATCGCGACAATTAATGTTATCAATCTTCTCTTTTCTACCTATCGTACGTAGAAAAGAGAAGATTCTCCTCTCGCAAATGATTTGCGAGAGGAGAACGTAGAAAAGAGAAGGTCGATAACAAAAAAGAACAACATAACGTAAATATATATAAATGCGATGTATATACCTGAGTAGAGAAGATGTTACATGAACACCAGCGAACCTCAGCGCCAAGAGCAGTAAGAGTTTCAATAAGAACAGCGGTTTGAATAGTCATATGAAGAGAACCAGTAATCTTCGCGCCTTTAAACGGTTGCGAAGGACCGAATTCAGTACGAGAAGCCATAAGTCCAGGCATTTCGACTTCGGCCAGCTCGATTTCGAGACGGCCGAAGTCGGCCTGGGACATATCCTTGACCTTATATTCACGGCCGGAGCTGGTTTTCTCTGCAATCAACGACATTGTAATTGTAATTGTGAATTCAAGGATTATAGATTTAAGATTAGAGGAGAAGAGAAGAGGGTATATGAAGGAGAAAGGAAGGGTTAAGCGAGGAGTAAGGGGAGTGAAGGAAGGAGTATAAATAGGAGAGTTTTGTTATTGACTTTTGGTATTTTGGTTTTTGCAAATTCTTATTTCTGACGGATCATTTCGTATGAAAAATAAGATAGGATTATGTTGTCATTTTTTGATAAAATGTGACCACATTTTATATCAACTTGTTTTCAATAATCGTTACATCTAACGGTAAAATAATTATAAAATTCCCGTCTTATTGTTTCAGGCCAAAATCATCGGTATAAAGAAAGAACGGCTGTTTAATTTTAATTATTTTTTGTTTGAGATCTTTGTTTTTGGTTGGGTGAGTGTGGAGCCTTGGGGGTTGGTGACTTGGTGGGGAGATATAGGGGGTTGGTGATGTTTTTGTACTTGGTTATACGTGGTTGGTTGAGAATTTGAGATGAGAGTATATCTAATAAAAGTCGATCTGAATGATTTAACATAGTGTATTGATATATATTTATACTTGGTTATAATGTTTTAAGGTCATTTGAAATTTGATAATAACTTAAAACAAATGAAATATATTATTGATCTTGACTTGAATGGCTCGTTAACCAGGTTTAGTTCGAAATTAAATTGACTAACGATCGTTCGAGATGAGTTAGATTGAAATCATGTTGGGTTATTTCAAGTGTGGTTATTTATGCGCTCACATCAATATAGTCATTTGTTGGTTGAGTGTTTTTGGGTGATTCATACAGATTATTTATAGATATTGTTAAATTAGTTATGGAGTATTTTGGGTCGTACTTTGGATTGTCCTTTGGGATTCATACTAATTGTTCATATTGGTTCGTTTTTGTCAAATTTTGTTTAGTTGGAAGTAATCGACTGGTTACGGTATGAGGATGGTGTAATTAGAATTGAAATGCTCTTTACATTTAAGTTCTTTACGGTTTTTTATGTGGTATCGTAGTTCTAAAAATTAGGGGAGTCCGACTTATATATAGCTAAAGTATTAATATAAGTGGATGAGCAATTTTCAAATTGATTTGCTCAATTGAGTTATTATTAAATTGTCTATTGCACATAATTGGTGTCCTTTTTCTTCCCACTAAATGTCTTCAGTTCAATTGGTTATTCTCAAATGTATTTCTTTGGATTAGTTATATAGCTGATCTGAATCTCAAATTAGTCAAATATAAAACAACACAATAAATTAAGGTTAAATTATTATTTTTATAATGGCACTTTAATTAAATTGAGCTAAAACTCACACGAGCTAATATAATTTGTTAGCACTAAGTAACTCATAGTATAAATGTATAATCATATAGATACGTCGACGATTATGTTGTCATTATTTCTATTTTGTTCGATTTCGCTTGCGACATGTACGAGTAATGGTTTCATGGTGGAGCAACTATTATTTGTTTGAACTTGGAAGTGGGCAGAAAATGGCCACACTTTTGTCAATGATGTGTGGGTGTGATGCGGATATTTGTGGCGAGTTTATTACTTCCTCCATTCAACTCCACTCTACCACTTTCTTTTTTGTACACTATTTACAAGCGATCATATAATTACAATTTTCTCTCAATATATAAGTAAAAAATATATTCATGTGTGATCTTGTTTGATTCGTCTTTACGAGTACATTATTAATATCTAACTTTTATAATTTTTGCAAACACGTAGCTAACGATATTTACCGTGCAAAACTCGTCTTGGCAAATGTGAAATTTTTTTTTGGTAGAGTGGAGTTGAATGGAGGAAGTAATACAGTAGGTCTTGCTTAAGACGGGTCGGATCTTGCAACGGGTATTTTGTGAGAGGAAATGGGTAGAGGGGACAAGGTGGGCTCCCCCCATGTGCTCTTCACTCACCCTTGATGGGTATTTTGTGAGATAATATGGTATCCGTCTTAAGCTTAAGACGGATACTTCCGTCTGAAATAAGAATTTGTGTTATTAATATGGGGTTTGATATATCACGCCCCCCATTTTACTCATATGATTATCCGTCACAATCTTTTTACGGGTTAAGTATCTATCATTTAATTAGAATATTAGCTTAGGGACTTATTTACAATGACTTGTCTTTTCTTACCCTTGTGGATATTATTTAACCCGTCTGAAACTTGTGACGGAAATACCCGTTACAAATGATAATTTGTGTTATTAATTTGTAAACTATAGTTAATTAAAGGAACTTTCTCTTTCATCATTTATATGTTATGTTACGAGCAATTTGTTTTGGTGGTGGTATTTAAAAAAATGTCTACTCTAATCAGTGGTGGAACTAGCGGGGGCGCTCGCCCCCTTAGCGGTTGAGATTTTTGAAGTTTCAAGTTCAATTTTTCTAAAAAAAATTTAGTGTGCCTTATATTATTAGCCGTTCGCCCCCCTATGTTGAAATCTTGGCTCCGCCACTGACTCTAATCAATATGAGTGCTTTATTTGGATGATTTTATAACTAAATGTTGTAGAACTTAAGATGTACGTAAATCAATTGTCTTTAAATATATAGTTTGTCTAAACATAATTTTTAAGAGTTTATTTGAGATTGGAATGGAATATACTCCGTACTAAATTACTAACCAAAATTAAGTCACAAAATATGCATTGAAGGTTTTTATTAATGATTGTTTGAAAAACAAATACGAGACAAACCGATACTTCGAACTTTATTCATAGCAAAAACGCAGTAGTTTAATTTATATAGCTTTATAGTAAGGTGAAATACTTGTACCTTAACCTCATACGACAATACAGATTATTCATCCTTTTATATATATTATTGGATTTGTGCCTTGAGTCTGTTAATTGCTGCTTCGAACGACTATGGCGGGGTCCAGGTGTGAAACGTCATGGTAGGGGCTCGGGGGCAACGCTGCTGAAATCTAAACGGTATCTGTTAATCTGTTTGACCTAGGATTCTGATTCGGACCTATAGTTATGTTTTGGGCTTATTCTACGTTTCAAGTATAATGTTTTACAGAGTATTATATAAACTCTCTAAGTATTACCCTACCGGTTATGCATATTATAACTTCTTGAATCTGAATTTGAAACTCTGTACTCTTCTCAACATTAGTAAAACTCTCCTACCTTCATCTGTGTGTTAACGAGTTAATCATTAATCAATATAATACACAATTTCCAAACTCTATCACGGTATTAGTGTATTACAGTCAGTGTAATCAAAGGTTACAGGTTCAAACTTTGGTAACCTCCAATATTATAACACAAATTCTTGTTTGTGACGGACAGTATCCGTCACAAGCTTGCGACGGGTACCACTTCCCCTCACAAATGACCCATTTAAGGGAAAAGAGGAAGCACATGGGGGGTGCCCCACATGTTCCCTCTACCCATTTTGTTAGAGGAAAAACTCGTCGCAAGGTCCGACCCGTCACAAGGGAGACCTACTGATATTATAATATGAGAATTAAAGAAATGTGAGATTGATAAAGATGAGAGGCAGAAGAACTCAATGCATTGATATCGTTGAATAGGTTACATATATATTAGCTATACAATCTAAACATATCTTATAAGACGGTAACTAATCCCCACAAACAAGGCTAGAATATTGACTAAATATATACCTTCTACATTTACTAATATTCTCCATATAATATCAATATCAAGAGATATTGATATTATTTCCATACTCCCCCTCAAGTTGGAGCTCTTGGAAGCCCGAGACCCAACTTGCGCAGTAAATGGTTGAAAGCTTCGCTTCCGAGTGCCTTGGTAAACAAATCAGCGATTTGTTCTTTGCTACGAACGTACATTGTCTTGATGGTATTCTCGACTAGGTGTTGCCTAATAAAATGACAATCTATTTCAATATGTTTTGTTCTATCATGAAACACCGGATTCTTCGCTATGTGAATTGCCGATTGATTGTCACAATACAATAACATTGGTTTTGTATGGAAAATTCCCAACGAAGCCAAAAAAGATTTAAGCCAAATTAACTCACTCGTAGCATTTGCCATTGCACGGTATTCGGCCTCAGCTGTAGATTTCGATACGGTTGCTTGTCTTTTGGCTCTCCATGAAACCGGTGATGAACTTAGAGAAACATAATACCCTGTCAAAGACCTTCTAGTTAACGAACACCTTGCATGATCCGAATCACAATAGCCACGTAATTGTAAATCCGAATCCTTGCTCAAGACGATTCCTTTACTCGGGTTAGACTTTATGTATCTAACCACCCTTAATGCAGCATCCCAATGCTCCTTTCTCGGGTTGCTAATGAACCGTGATAATATGTGGACAGCATACACTAAGTCTGGCCGCGTTATTGTCAAATAAACCAATCGACCAACCAATCTCCTATACTTCATCGAGTCCTTGAGCAAGTATCCATCTGCCATCTCCAATTTGTGGTTCGTTTCCATGGGCGTGTAAGCTGGCTTTGCCCCTTTCATTCCAGCCTTCTCAATTATACCCAAAGCGTATTTCCGTTGATTGAGAAACAATCCTCTTTGCCCGTGTGCCACCTCAATTCCTAGGAAGTATTTTAGCCTTCCTAAATCCTTAATGCCGAAATGATCATCCAGGAACTTCTTAAACTTTGTGCTAGCTTCATTGTTATTGCTAACAATTATCATATCATCCACATATACCAATACTCCAATGAAAGTCTTCCCATTGTTATATGTGAACAAAGAATAATCGGCTAAGGATTGAACGAAACCATACCTTTTCAATGAATCCGCAAGTTTGGCAAACCAGTTTCGTGAAGCTTGCTTTAGGCCGTATATAGACTTTAATAACCGACAAACTTTGTTCTCCCCCTTTCGTTCAAACCCTTGAGGAATCCGCATATAGACTTCTTCATCTAATTCTCCGTGCAAAAAAGCATTGTTCACGTCCAATTGGTCAATCTGCCATTTCTTTGCTACCGCCACAGCTAACAAACACCGAACACTAGTCATTTTGGCGACTGGTGCGTAAGTTTCGTGATAGTCAATACCCTCCACTTGTGTGAAACCTTGAGCAACCAGTCGAGCTTTATAGCGTTCAATTGTTCCGTCTGCCTTGTACTTGATTTTGTATACCCATTTGCATCCAATGGGTTTCTTTCCAGTTGGCAAGTCGACAAGCTTCCAAGTTCCGTTCTTTTCGAGAGCGGTTATTTCTTTGTGCATAGCTTCTTGCCACTTCGGATCGTTAGCTGCTTCACGGTAATACACAGGTTCTCGGAGCTCATCAATTTTTGCCATGTAAGACCTGTGAATGTTAGAAAAGCAATCCGTAATAACATAGCTATTCAAAGGATAACGAGTACCTGGTTGGTCGGACTTCAATTGGTTTTGGCGAGCGGTTGTGATGGTATTTACAAGCCTTGTTGATTTGCAAACATAGTCTTTCTTCCAATATGGCTCGCGTTTCTCTCTCGCTCCTCGACCAACAGTCTCCATGTTACTGTTCTCACGTGATTCGTCCCCTGTTTCTCTCTCTGTTCTGTTCTCTTGGTCTAAGTTGATATCAGGACCATGTAAGTCGGTTTCCTCATTGTTACTTTCAGAGGTGGGGTCAATATTTGGTTCAGCAAATTACTCCACTGATTCCTCATTATTTTCAAATTCTTCATCATATACGTAATTTTCAATATGCTCATTATTTTGGATAACGTGAGGAACGTGCGTTGTTGAATCAGTTGGTGTATAGAAAGGAAAGACATGTTCAAAGAAATGCACGTCCCTCGAAACAAATAATAATCGTTTTTCCTTTAAATCGTACACCTTCCATCCTTTTTTGCTGTGAGGGTACCCTAAAAATAGACACCGTTTTCCCCGTTCCCCAAATTTATCACAAGGTTTATCTTTATTATGGGCATAACACAAACAGCCTAAAACTCGTAAATTTCTCAAATCGGGTTTTTTATGATATAGTATCTCAAAAGGAGTTTTATTGTTGAGTAACGGTGTTGGTGTTCTATTAATAAGGTAAGCTGCTGTCAAAACGCACTCGCCCCAAAAATGTAAGGGTAGGTTCCCGGCAAATCTTAAGGCTCTAGCTTTTTCAAGTATGTGACGATGTTTTCGCTCAACTCTCCCATTTTGTTGAGGTGTGTCTACGTTACTAGTTTGAAATAAAATTCCGTTGTCTTGATAATAACATTTCATAGCTCCAGATAAAGGTTCGGTTCCGTTATCACTCTGTATTATTTTAACGCATTTTCCGAACTGTGTTTTGACCATTTGACAAAAAACTTTCATTAAATCTCCAGCCTCACTCTTCTCCTTCATGAGGTATATCCAGACTCCCCTACTATGATCGTCTACTATGGTAAAAAAATAATGAGCTCTCGATAAACTAGCAACATGATACTTTCCCCAAATATCGCAATGAATTAAGCCAAAAAGAGTATCACAACGCTTATTATTTAGGCTAAAAGATGAACGTGTTTGTTTAGCCCTACAACAAGAATCACAAACTTGACTAGCATTCCAATTCAAATTGCAACCAATTAATGCAGAAAAGTGAGGCGATTTATTACTCGACGGATGTCCAAGCCGCCTATGCCACAATTCGCCATCCTTTGTCATCGACACCTTCCTCACTTGCTCCTTTTTATTTCCTTGAAAATAGTAAACTCCATCACAATGCTCACCTCTACCAATCTCCGTCTTCGTAACCTGATCCTGCATTACACAATAGCCAGGAAAGAATGTTATTACACAATTGTTTTCATAAATTAATTGCTGGACGGAAATTAGATCACAGGTCAGCGAAGGAACGTATAATACGTCCTTTAAAGTGAACTTGTCACTCAAAACAACTTCACCATGTTCATTAGCCTTTACATGTCGTCCATCAGGTAGTGTAACAATCGACGAATCTGCTACCCATGCATTTTTGAGACAATCTCGTCTACCCGTCATGTGATGTGACGCTCCGCTGTCAATAAGCCATTTTATATCAGGGTTAATAATCATACCTGCTAATTTATCACTACCTTCGGGACTTGTATTGAGCAAGAGTCGAATTCGCTCGATCTCTTCATTTGTGAAAGCCACATTCTGTTTTGAACTTTCTCGTTCTTTGGTCCCTGCCGTGTTTCCCACGGCATTAGCATGATGATAATTCTGCTGGCCTCTACCTTGCGAGCGGCCTCTGCCACGGCCACGTCCATAGCCTCCACGACGGCCTCTTCCCCTTTCTCTGTTTCTCACGGTTTCATACCCGTGTTTGTCTGATGGATGAAGGAAAAGTGGAGAACTGTTAGAAATAATTTTGGTTTTCGAGCCGCCGTCTTCGTCTCCTGGCATGGCTCTTTGATATTTGAGAATTTTAATTTTGTGATGATCAACCAATCTCTGATACCATAAAGAAATGTGAGATTGATAAAGATGAGAGGCAGAAGAACTCAATGCATTGATATCGTTGAATAGGTTACATATATATTAGCTATACAATCTAAACATATCTTATAAGACGGTAACTAATCCCCACAAACAAGGCTAGAATATTGACTAAATATATACCTTCTACATTTACTAATATTCTCCATATAATATCAATATCAAGAGATATTGATATTATTTCCATAAATCGTATATATGTTAGTAAGTGAGCTTATCAAACGAGGTAGTCTTACTATAGTTGGTGAACAAATATCTACTTTTATTGCTAATTTACCAACTCTAGCCATTGAGTGTAGTACTTGTTCAAGTGAAAGAATTAAGTGTGTCACTATCAAATGGTTAGGTACTTTAACTCTTTTAAGTATGCAAAATTTGAAGTCATTGATGAAAACGTCCCTACACTTCCTACCAACTTCTAATCGTAACCTTTTCCACGATATCACCAACCAACACGATGATAATATGGACATAATCACATAAACAACATTACCAATTGTCTTGTATAACTCAAATATATAAAGTAACAACACGATAATGAATACAATAATAATAATAATAATTGGTGTCAAAAATTCAATAACGCTAACATTAAATAAGATGGACTTTATTTTTATATCGAACTTTGATAATGAAATCCCCTACTACTAAAAGAATAAGAACTCTTCATAATTTTCCCGCCTAAAGTGCAATGTTCTATGATTGGTTCTCATATTATGTAATATTAATGTTATACCATAAATTGGAAAAATACTACTACTAATTTCAATATGTAAACCCCCATTAATGGATATTTTAATTTTGCTGCAGTTGTGGATTTATATTAATCATCATATTGTATGATAATATGAGAGAAATCTTTTGCAAAATCTTTTTCATGATTTTATTTTTCTATATTTTGATACAAATATTATTTTGGTAATTTTATTGTTTAATAATTAAGTCGCTAATTAAGGTTATTATTTTGGTAAATATTATAGCATAATAATAATAATCTATTTTAATAATTAAGCAATTTATATAACTAGGATTAAGTTACATGTAAATCTTATTTAAGTGAAAACTATCAATTATTTTTCTCTTATATCACTTAAGCATGTTACCAAGTTATAATATTTAACGTCTTTATACATTATTGTAAAAAAAAAACCGTGCATTTGCACGGGATCTACACTAGTAAGGAATTATGTATTTAACAATTTAGAGGTTGACATAACTTCCAGCTGGGCTGGTGCAGGCCGGGTTGGAAGGGAGTGAACTCGAGCCCACACCACAGGCTGGGGATGTGATGGCCCTGAACTGGCCCGGCTAGACATGAGGGGTTGTTAAGCCAAGAGGTCCATGCACCATGGAGTTTTTACGGGCCGGGCTACACCAAGCACAACCCGAGCCCAGTCCGATAGCGAGCACAAGTTTTGAGTGTTGGATTTGGCGGGGTTGGGTGAAGCCCGTGGGTGGGGCGTGCCTTGTGTGGGCTCGTATGGCCCGTATTGCTGCCCACCTCTATTTAACATACATAAGAATCACTATATAAAATAAGTGTACAACGGTCTACATAATAATTAGTTGTCAAAAAACCCATCTCAACCAAAAGTTTAAGATGATGATTGAAGTCCATGATCGGTTTTATACTCTAACACGCCAAGTCGCCAAGTTGATGGTTGTAGTCCCATTATCAGTTATATACTCTTAACATTAGCGAAACTTGTAACATGGCTTATATCACTGGCCTTGTCACTGCTTAGGTTTAACATGCTAGTCATGATCCGTCAGCTGTACTGGTTTTTTCGGCCCAGGTTATATATAAAGTTTGATCCATTTATTTTTGTGAATGCGGAAATGAATGCGTGATGATACGCATTCAGCATTCACATTAAAGCTGTTTTGTTGCAGTTCTCTTATTTCGCCGTTCCAATTTCTTTACCTGTAAATGTAATTACAAACACAAGGGAATGCTGTTCGAACTTGAAGCTGAACATATGCAATACCGTGATCCTAAGCATTACCTGATACTCCGTACTACTCTAACTGGCCATATAAATCATAACCACCAGATTTCTGCGCGCAGCTGGCTGCCGCCCTGAAACAGTTCGTTTTTCCTGATTACACCTATGACGTTGTACAACTTCGTCACTGGTGGAACCAAGACTTGCCTCATCCTATGGGATCTTCGTCCTCATGGATTGACAAAGTAAACCTTCTTTGTTCCCTCTTGTCTCTCGGAGTTTTTCTGATCTTACATATATCGTGTTTTTCACACTACAGTCTACAACCATTCATTAATCATGAGGTGTTATAACCCATGTTACTTCGACACTTCATATGAGCTCCCGTACCCGTGTCCGACACTCGATCCTTGGACATTGGTATGACACTCGGACACTTCATTTTAGACCAAAAACTTGACGATTTAACAAAAAATATCCGTGTTGGACACTTGGAGCCGAGTCAGAGTAACATAGGTTATAACTTGCAAGAGTGGTGCTCTTCTTCATAGATGAACCATCTCAACCAAAACCTTAAGGTGATCGTTGAGACTCAATTATTATATTTATTTCCTATTACTTCTAATGTTGTGTTTTGCTGACAGCAGTGCATTGGCACCTGGAGTTGCGTGAATTGGTATGTCTCTTTCAAGGCCATCGCTTATAAGTTTTCTACTTGCTTTAATTCGAATCAACAGATCAAGTAGAACTGCATCCTGTGTCTGATTTTAATATCTGACCGAGAGATGTTGGCCGAGACATAGAAACATTTGCAGTGCCATGTACCTGCTGCACGATCTTGGTCAGTGTCTGCGTAAGTTGGCTAATATGAACCATCGACTGACTGTGCCTAGTTTAAATACGGGTATATTTTTTAAAACCTAGTAGGCTTTCACACACGGCTAATATCTGAGTCGATGCATTACATGTGTGACAGACTGACAGGTTTGCTCAACATCTATAACACTGACCAACACAAGGCGTATATTGATAAGTTTGAGCCAGGAATTACAGAAGTTCGAGTAGCATACGGGTAATTTTGTTCTTTATTTTCCTTTCTTAGCCTTACAGAAATTACATGAGCATTTCTCAA
>JAIUZE010003756.1:0-13368 GCA_022085475.1 Heliosperma pusillum
TTTATAGCCATGAGGGCCGGTTATCAACACCACAAAATGGTGATTTTTTCTTCTTATTTTATTGCCATGCAAAGTGGTAATGTGTTGTAGTGAATAAAATGATTTCATGTTTACTATTCATGTTATAAGCATATGTTGCTTGTGAGTGTGAATAAGAACAACAATCATCACCAACAACTACACATCAACTGGCCATGTGAGCCTCAAATTGATCCATTTTGATTTTTGATATTTGTCTCACAAATACTTATTGATCATATGGTTAATTATCTTGTATAATTAAGTGTTAATTTGATCATATAACAATTATATGACTCAATTAAATAAATAATATGTACTTAACATTTTAAGTAATATTTTACCATTATATCAATATATAATGGGTCCCACAATGCTTAGTTAATTTATTTTACAACTCCTTGTAAATATAATTAACTAATTACCTCTATCTCAAAACCTCAACTAATTTAGTAATTTAACGATTAATTACTAAGTTGAATCTTATTTAATCGTATTAAAATAAGATATAAATTCATTAGTCAATTATCGCATAATTGAAAAATAAGCTTAATCGAATTTGAGTTCTCAACTCAATTTCTAACAATTAACTCTCGTACATATCGAATATATGTAATGTACTAATTAACTGTATCGTATACAAATAATTAGTTACTATTTGGATTTCATCCTTTAGGTGTGACCGAAAGGGATCCGTTGATCACCGCCGTCAAACGACAATAACGTCAAACTCTAGTTAGCCAACCGTTATTGATTTACGTTAATCAACTGACTAATCATATATGTAGTCAATAATTATCCCAATTATATTCCATAATAAGATTTATTATGTGGCGCACTTTTGTGGAGGACACCTACTCCAACAGTCACCCCCAGACCTTGGTCATAAGCACTTGCACTGTGTCCTCCATGGTGGGAACTATGACGAGCAACCCACAAAGTCTATGAAGCCAGTTTCTCACAACCGCTCCATATAAATATCACCTCCCATCCACCAAATATACCACAAACATAATCAATTACCCAAAATCTATTCAACATGTCACAATTATATCATAATCAACATCAATCAATCGCTTACACATAAACTGTTTAGGATTAACCTACCTTCTAGCAAATCAATCTCACAAGCAAATCACAAGCAAATCAAGCTAGAAGTCCTCCTGTACAAATTCGCCACCTACAATATCATAATAATAACAACTACTATTAATTACCACCAAGTCCTACTACATAAGACTATTTACTACTAACTACAAATATTTCCCACAATTCTAGCATTGTCAAGGTAAAAAAAACATAATATAGATCTCATTATCTCAAATCTCAAATCTCATACTAATAAACAATAAATTATAATCTACAACTTTTACTTCAGCCTGTTTCTAGGCAGAAAATTAAGGTAGCAATCTTTCTTATTCCAAGACATAAAGCACCTGGACCTGATGGGTAGTCAAGTGCTTTCTTTCAGGATGCTTGGAGTATAGTAGGAGAGGATGTGTGTGATGCTGTTCAGGACTTTTTCAGAAGTCGTAAAATGCTCAAGCAAGTCAACCATACTTTTGCCACACTTAATCCCAAAGTTGAATTACCCCATAATGTATCTCAGTTCAGGCCAATACCATGCTGTAATGTACTTTACAAAGTCATTTCTAAAGTACTGTGCTCTAGATTGGCTACAATTCTGCCTGATATTATAAGTGCGAACCAAGGGGGATTTGTTAAGGGTAGGAATATTATTGAGAATATTTTGGTATGTCAAGATGTCATTAGGCTGTATAACAGAAACTCTGTTTCTCCTAGATGTCTCCTCAAAATTGACTTGAAGAAAGCGTATGACTCAGTGGATTGGAACTTTATTGGTCAAATGATGAAGGCTCTAAACTTCCCACCTCAGTTTATTGCCTTAATTATGGAGTGTATTTCTACTGCCTCTTATTCATTGGTGATGAATGGTGAGCCTTTTGGTTTATTTTATGGGAAGAAAGGATTAAGGCAAGGGGATCCCCTGTCCCCTCTCCTTTTTACCATTGCAATGGAGTATCTCTCTCGCATACTGAACTACACTAATGAGGTAATGGATTTTCATTATCACTCACTGTGTGGAAAAGTGAAGCTCAGTCATCTATTATTTGCTGATGACTTACTGTTATTTTCTAGAGGGGATGTTCAGTTAGTTATGGTCCTGCTGAGATCTTTTGCTACATTTATTCAGGGCTGCAGATGAATAGTAATAAATCTAATATTTACTTTAATGGTGTTCAAGCTCATGTTATGGACTATATTATGAATTATTCTGGTTGTAAGAAAGGGGAGCTCCCTTTCAGATACCTTGGAGTCCCTATCTGTGCTGGGCGTATTTCTAAGAAGGAATGCCAAGTTCTTGTGGAGACTATTGTTGATAGAATTCGATCCTTTGGTACTAAAAAATTATCATATGCTGGCAGGTTAGTCATAATCAAGTCATTTTTGAGTTCTTTGTATAGCTACTGGGCCAATATTTTTCTCCTACCAAAAGAAGTGATAAAGAAGATTGATAACATCTGTAGGAATTACTTATGGGATGCTACTGATAATTACACGAGAAGCCCACTGGTTGAATGGGAACAAGTGTGTAGGCCTACAGAAGAAGGAGGTCTGGGAATTAGATACAGTCTAAATTGGAACACTGCTACAATTGGGAAGTTTGTATGGTGGATTTATTGTAAACCTGATAGCTTATGGGTTAAGTGGATTCATCATCAATATCTCAAAGGTGGAAATTGGACAGATCACAAACCTAAAGATCACCATAGCTGGAGTTGGAAAACTGTTTGTCGAGTTAAGGATCAGTTCAAGCAAGGATATAGGGATGGTTTGTAGATTGGCTCTGCCAAAGATTATACTGTATCTGCAGGGTATGAGTCGCTAAGACAGAGGACTCAAAAGGTTGGTTGGGCTAAGCTGGTCTGGAATAAATATTGCATACCTAACCATAATGTTTTGGCTTGGTTAATCTTCAAGAATGCTCTTAATGTGAAGGAGAAGCTAATTAGACTTGGTATAGCTAGGGATGCTAATTGCTGTATCTGTGGGAATGACATTAAAACAGTCCCATACCTATTTCAGTATTGCAGGTATTCTATGGCTATCTTTGAGAGAATGTGTAAAGCTTTACAAATCCAGGTACCTCCTGTTAATGCTGTCATTTGGATAGGTTGAAGAATGTTGTCTCAAGTTAAGAAGAATGTTTGTCTATACGTTCTTCTTGCTGCTTATCATCATATATGGTATCAAAGGAATGTAGCTAGACTGGAGGGCTCACTTCTCAGGCCGGAAAGGATTGTTTCTATGGTAGGGGGACTGCTTAAGATGTGGCTTGTGCGCAAGTATCCGAGGAACATATCTCAGAATGATCTCAATTGGCTTAATAGCATTATATTCAGTTAGTGGTGGTTAATTGAGTTATCTCGTTGAAAATGTATGTATTGGTTTTAACCATGAAATAGTTTGAAATAGTTTGGTTCATTAATGATAAGCTTACATGTTACCAAAAAAAATAATAATTATAATCTACAACACTTTCCCCCAATTTCTAAGTTATAAAACAACAATTTCATCAATTATAATCATTTCCCTCGAATTTTACTCTATCAACAATAATCTTACTCAAGGTAATTACTCGGTCGAGTAACAACCTGCTAGGCCGAGTAACACCCACTCGGTTGAGTCATCACATACCGGATTGTGGCGATGCAAGAAGAGTTTTAACAGTTCAAACGTAATAAAGTTTGGCATCTAGTGCCACGACCTAAAAATCGAAATGTGATTGGTACTCGATGGGTATTCAGAAATAAATTGGATGATTCAGGAGTTATAGTTCGTAATAAGGCTCGATTGGTAGTTCAAGGATATAATCAACAGGAAGGGATCGACTATGACGAGACCTTTGCACCTGTAGCAAGACTTGAGGCTATTTGTCAGCTTATCGCCTTCGCAACTCATAAAGAAATGAAATTATACCAAATGGACGTTAAGACTGCATTTCTTAACAGTTATTTGGAAGAAAAGGTCTTCGTTGAAAAACCTCCCAGATTTTTAAATAGCAAATTTCAAAACCATGTTTTTAAACTTGATAAAGCATTATATGGTTTGAAACAAGCTCCTAGGGAATGGTACCACAGATTGTCCAAATTTTTATTACAAAAGGGTTTTAAAAGAGAATCCGTCGACAAATCCCTATTTCTAAAATCTTAGAGTTCTGATTTACTTGTTGCTCAAATTTATGTAGACGATACTATTTTTGGTTCTAATGCTAATAAAAAGTGCAAGTATTTTTCAGATCTAATGACCTCAGAATTTGAAATGAGCATGATGGGAGAATTAAAATTCTTCTTAGGATTGAAGATTCAACAAACGAAAGACGGTATGATGATTCACCAACAGAAATACGTCAAGGAGCTCATCAGAAAGTTTGGTGTGGAGAACGCTCATCCAATGGGCAGACCTTTGGTAACTGATAAAAAGTTAACCTTGGATGAACATGGTAAGTGTGTTGATGATACTACATATCGAGGTATGATTGGGTCTTTATTATTTTTAACTGCAAGTAGACCCGACAATATGTTCAGTGTATGTGTCCGTGCCCGATTTCAATCGTGCCCTAAAGAGTCACATATGATTGCACTTAAACGTGTCTTGAGATACTTAATTGGTACATCCAATTTATACCTATGGTATCCACTTGAGTGTAATTTCGATCTAGTAGGATATTCAGATGCAGATTTTGCAGGATGTTCTTTAGATAGAAAAGATACCTCTGGATTCGCTACTTTTGTTTGACCATGCATTATCACTTGGGGTTCAAAGAAGCAAAATTCGGTTGCGTTGTCTACTGCTGAAGCCAAGTATACACTTGTCAGACTAGTATGTTCTCAGTTACTTTGGTTAAAGCAAAAACTATGTGATTATGGTGTAAATGTTGATTGTATACCTAGATTTTGTGATAATACAAGTGCTATTATTATTTCTCAGAATCCTGCTCAACATTCTCGTACTAAGCATATAGACAGTAGACACCATTTCTTACGCGACCATGTAGAAAAAGAAAACATAAAATCGAATTTTGTAGTACTGAAAATCAATGGGCTGACATTTTAACAAAGGCGTTAGCTAGAAGACGTTTTGAGATTTTGTGGTTTGAAATTTGTTTAATCAGTAGCAATTAAATTCGTTATATTTATTTTCCGAACCTGCATGACTGGTTAGAATAAGACAAGATTGTTTGACTGTGTCCGTATATTCTGTTGCAAGTATATTTGTGTTTAATATTGTGTGTTTTACGTAAATATCTTGCATAATTAAGTATTACTTTTATATTGAAAAATGGACCACATATTTAGCAAATCCGCCTTATTCACTTTCCTATATTGACCAAATTTCCTACTCTTGTAATCGCTTTTGACCGAAATTCTCAACAACTATATATTACCATATAATTTTCTACTTTCCAAATCCTATCTTTACCATATCTCTAATTATTTAACCTACATTCCTTTCCTATCCTACTCCAACTCAAAAAAAAAAAAAGGGAGAAAAGACGGCTCTCACGTGAAGCCTACCAGAAAAAAAAATCCAACACTCCTCGTATATATACATCACCATACATCATCACCCATCACCATAATCTCCAACCTTTCAAAAAAAAAATCATCAATGGCTCATAATCCTAATCCTAATTCAAAAAACACCAACAACCCAAATTCCAAATCATCTTGCACGCCTCCTAATCCTACTCCTTCACCTCAACCAAACCCAAAATCACCAAACTTGACTCAAACAGAGTCGGGCTCGGTTCTCGAAGGTACTTAAAAACGACAGTTGAATAAGGGTAAGAATAAAGTATCATCAGATTTGGAGACTATTCCTGAGGTTGCCGATGTCGTAGCAAGTGACGGTGCAAAACGTCCCCTGTTTCGTGAGTTTTTGCCGCAAGCTACGTCATACGGGCTCGACAAATTACGGTTGACTAAAGAGGAAAGAAAATTGATTAATCGGATTGCTAAATACGACATTCATGGTGGTCGTAGCTTTCCAAAGGCTTGGTGTGACAAGTACTTAGCCTTGAAATTTTTCAACGATTTCTTGAACTTTCAAGAATGGGAGCATGTGTCTCAGTTTTCGGATCCTATCTACCCCATCGACTTAATTCAATTCTATGCTTCCGTATCTTTGAAATCTAGAGGTTTTCATGCTGTTGTGAATGGCCGTGAGGTGTCCGTCTCGGTTGATGAGTTTCGTACTCTGTTTTTGGTTCCTGATGATGGAGCCGAATTCAACCCAAGTACGGCATAGGATGAGTTCGGATGAGGCTAAGTTGAATGTTAAGAAGTACTTTGATGAGAATGCTAGTCTTTCTAGTTGTGTATTGGCAGGGAATTTTTCACGAAAGTGAAATTTTTCCTTAATTTTTTGTGGAACACGGTTGTCCCTGGTCGGGGTGGTCGTGATAAAGTGATCTGAGTTGTTATGATATGATGATAGTCAAGAAGTTGCTTGAGGGAGAAAAGGTAAATTTGGCTTTTCTTGTATCTTCCCGTATATTGCAAACTAGCTTCTCGGTGACGGAGGACAAGGTACATACGACTTTGGACCTTCCTTACCGGATGTGGATTTCTCGGATTCTTGAGGTCTAGAAAGTGGTTGACCCATCTAGCTATGGCGTTAACCTTAAGGATGAGATGAACGATACATATTTAAAGTTCATGAAAATAGCGGCCGTGGGTCCGGATTTGGTATTTTAAGCTAAGGGGGGCTCGGTTGTTGAAAAATCGGTTGGTTTGGATTTTTCGTCTCTTGAATCAAAATTGGATATGTTTATGAAAAGTAATGGAGCGCCTTGATGCACAAGAAAAGACACTTGGTGACTTTATGGTGAAGACGGTGAAGACCGTGGAGACGGTGAGTAGTTGCGGTTCAAACCGTGAGTCGGTTGTGAGTGGTGACTTGAAATTGTGGATGACGGAGGTTTATTGTCGCCTTTAAAAGATGGAAAGAAATATTGTGGAGGTTCGTCAAGAGGTTTTTCGTCAAAAGGATCGGATGCAGTTCTTGGTTAGTCAAGGTGGTGCTTTGGTCAAGAGTGGGGCGGAGATACGAGATGGGATGGTTACCATCATGACGCGACGGAGGCTCTTTCTTTGAAAGTTCGGAACTTTGAGGAGTGCCTCAGGCGCAAGCCACACATGTTAAAACTTGTTTTGACCGTCTTGACATAATTGAGTACCGTATCCGACCCGGTTATGTCGACCCTACCAAAACTCGTCCACCACATATGTCTTGATTTGTTATCATCTTATTTCGTTTAGACTTAAACTACTTATCTTTTGTTGGATTGTCAATTCGGCCCATTTTGGCATGTTTCTATTCAGCCCATTTGGCATTAAACTATCCTATCTCATGTGGTTTGTAGTTTAATAGACATTTATGTGCTTAATTTTGCTTGTTTATGAATCGTATTATATTCCGTATTTGCATATTTATTTCTTACCTCATAGTGAATTTTACTAGTCATTTTATGTCTTTGTTATTGTCTTTTCGATGATACCAAGAGGGGGAAGAAATGATATGATTTGAGTCTTTGATTAAGCTTGCTCCTTGTCAACACCCGTTATCTCTTAAAGTCTTTCAAGTTATAACTTTGGCTAGTTTGTTATGTTCTTGCGATCAACGTTACTATAACTTTTGTAGTATTATGATGAGGGGGACTAAACTTAGTCACAAATCATAAGAGACTTGTCATCATCAAAAATGGGGAATTTGTTGGACCTATTATATAATTTTGATGATGACAAGTATATATTTGACAATTTCGTTAATTGACAAGTCGTGATTTAATTGTTATATCATATGCATGTAATTGTATATTTACTTATGATATAATTTTGATAATGTATTTATGATATTCTATTGGTTAGTAATACAACTTATGAGTTGTCATGCTACCTAGGATTTCTAATACATTATACTCTCTCCAATTTTTCATCTTCTTCCCTCTTTCCATTTTGAGCTAAGTGTGGTGATGTTCCCTCTTTCTTTATTTGTGAGTAGTTGTGTGGTCCAAATTTAATTGAATGTGGGGTAGTGTGTTTTGTGTGGTCCAAAATGATTTCCTTAATCCTTGTGTCCAAAAGAAAAGGGAAGAACATGTAAAATTGGAGGGAGTATCTCATTTTGTTGTTGACCTAATAAGCCTACCTAGGGTTTGTGCCACCTAGTGTTTATAATACCTAGGGTTTCGGCCTCCTAGGGTTGTGTGTCTATGGACGGTCTCCTAGGGTTGCGCGAAGAGGAGGAAAACGGCCTCCTTGGTTCGTTTTACTTCTTAAATCAACCTAGGGTTTTTGCAAATGATTTTCACAACAATATTTTAGGATAAAGAGATAAATAATTTTCTTAAAGCAAAAGCTAGGGTTTTGCTAAACCCTAAACTTTGCCTCTTGTATGCGGTGGCTAGAGTTTTAGAGTTTACATCTCCTATACTTCTACTATATATAAATACTCCATCGATCTCAAACATTAAAGACGAATTTTTTCACATATTTGAGAGAGCTTTATAAATCGTTTTAACAAACTTTGAGCAAAATATTTATTATTTTAATTTGTTTGTTTCGAAAAAGTCAAGCATCAATCTTTGTGAATCACTCGAGTGAAATACATTATTGGAAAATAGTACATCACATAATCTTATTTTTTTTAACGAGAATATTTGTGAGTTATATTGTACTTTCTTATTAACGTAAGATAGTATAGAGTACTTTGCGATACTCAATCTGAGTTATAATCATAGTTGATTATACGAGTGGTTTGATAATTTTTGTTTCCGTAGAGAGGTACTAAGAATTATTAATCGAGAATAGTGGACGTAGGTTTCGATTTGTGAAACTGAACCACTTCAAAAATCTCTTGTGTCTCTCTTTATTTCTTTATTTTGTTACTCGCATAATTCATTGATTAACTAATTAGTTGATTTTAATCAATAAAATCAAATAATTAATTATACATCATATAAATCCAAAAATTGGGGCTAGTTTTTAATACTCAATTCACCCCCCTCTTTCGTATTCGATGATGTCAAGACTAAAACCTTTTCGAAACAGGCCGCCATAAGCAATTGGCTAATGCGCTTCTCCTCCACATAATTGTCAAGCTCCATGAAATTATGTAGTACTAGTCTACGGTCATATCGTTTGACATGCGGAATGTGTCAAACTTGGCACGTAGATCCTTCAACTCCCCTTGGAAACATGTCCATGGTATATAACCCTCATCCGTTGCTTCCTTGTAGTACTCCCTCATCTGCTCTCGGCTTGAATGACACCATAATCTGGCCCTACAAAATAGAATGCGCTTTGGTTCACTTTCATTGCATCCGGGCAATTAGTAACATCAAATATATTCTCCATTTCTCGAATCCATTAATCTAGTAGCTTTGGCATCCCAATTCCACAACCTTTGCCTTAATTCGGCTCACTCCACTTAGCACTTTTGTTAGTGTGGCGTTTTTGTTTAATCAAACGACCAATCTCCTCGGCACTCATGGTCTCATAGGGGTTAACGTTAGCGTTCTTCACCATTGTATATATACATAAGAGATACAAAACAAATCTTAACATTTCATTAACTTTACTTTGAAAAATAAACACATGCACAGGAAAACAGAGCAAACTCTATCGAGTGGGGTCTCTAATCGGTTGAGTAGCTCAATTACTCGGTCGATTATCAACCCTACTCGGTCGAGTAGCTAACCATAGTCGCCCGAGTCACGAAACCCACACGATCGAGTAACTCTTACTCGGTCGAGTCTCATTCATATCATGCCGAATGCCAACAATCAGGGAGTTTCCCAAAATCCTCACTCGGTCGAGTTGCATAAGCCAGTCGGTCGAATCACCCCTACTGCAGCAGGAGCTCACCCAAGGGGTCTTGATGATCCAACCACAAACAAGACAAGCTTGACCCCTCAGATGGAAGCTAGAGTTACAAGGTCCAAACAACAAGCTATGACAAGTCAAGACCAAGCCATGCCAAGCTACAACAGTGAGGGAGACAGTCCAAGGCTCAACAACCCATGCCAAGCCCCAATACAACCCACATTACCCACACAAGACAGACACAAAACCCTTCAGGCTCAGGCAGACCAATTCACAAACCCTGTATCTAGGAGGTACACCAGGGCATCCCAACCACCCCCACCACCCCCACTATGGCCTACCATCAAGCCAACCCATTAAGCTACAAGTTTGCCCAGGACAAACCCTTTTGAAGTCTAGTAAAAATTCATGAAACAGACACCCCAAGTTAGAGTCCAGCAAACAACTAAAACAGAGAAGGTACATGTCAGATTGTGGCTTCCTTTTGCTTAAGTCAACTTGTCATCGTCCAAGGCAGGTCTTATCTAAGTTATAATAAGAGTAGAGAGTCCCAAGGAGCAGCAACACATCCAGGCAAGGCAGCAAGGCAACAAGAGCAACAGATTTCCATTTCAGGAAAAATCCAAAACTGCTTTATTTGCTTTTGTTCAGTCTGTTTTCTTTTGTGTCTTGTGTCTGTTCTTTATAGTTGTTGAGCTCGTCCTATTGTGAGGCTCTTAATTAGTGTCAGTAGAAGTAGTTTAGATCCTAAGCTAGCCCTTGGATGATCTATACATCCAATGGCTCACAAGATATCAGCCTCTCTATATAAAGGGGTCTTGTATGTTGTTGTAAGCAGACTTTTATGAATGAATGAATTAAACTTTGAGAAATCACTCAATGTTATCAAACTTGTGCTAAGAGCTGTAGTTTGAAACAAGCCTGATACATCCCTAAGGTGTTTGATCAGTGCCTTGTATTGTGAGTCAAGTTATATCTGTGCTTTGCTGTGGTTAACTTACTTGCTGTTGAGGTTAGTCTAGGGTGTTTGTGCTTTGTTGTAACACTTGAAAACTGTCTCTAAAACCAGTCTTTGAGCCCTTTTCTCTTGTGCCTTGCTGTAGAGGATTGTCTCTAAGTCATATCCCTTGAGTCTGTCATTTAAACAACTCACCATCCCCACAACAACATCCCCTTGTTACTTGATATTGTTCTCAGTTTGAGTCAAGCTAATCAACTTCACTTAAACTTGTGAACCTTAGTAGTTTACACTCCAAATTGGTTATCAGAGCTTTGGTTGAGAGTCTTAGTGAGTTCATTTTCCCTAACTACATTTAAAAACACAAAAATAGCCCAATGAGTGAAGAAAGACTAGCAGGAGTAGAAGCAAGGATGCAGGATCTGGCTGGGATTGAAACCACCCTAACCAGAACCTTGGACCAGGTTATAGGTAACCATTTGCTTGCTGGAGGAAGAGGTAGAGGACGTGGAAGAGGCCAAGGAGGAGGCAGAGGAAGGCCACCTGATGATGAGGAGTATCCAGACTCAGATGACTCAACAAGAAGCAGAGCTTCCATCCACAGGAACACAGACAAGCATCTTAAGGTAGATATCCCTGAGTTTTCTGGTAGTCTTAATCCTGATGACTTGTTAGAATGGCTAAGAGAAGTAGAAAGGATCTTTGAGTACAAGGGATACAATGATTCCAAGTCTTTTAAAGTAGCCATCCTTAAACTGAAAGGATATGCTTCCCTTTGGTATGAGACTATGAAAGGGTTAAGGGCTAGGGAAGGTAAAGAACCCATCAAGTCTTGGACTAAACTGAAAAAGAAACTGTTAGACAAATTTGTTGCTAAGGATTACACCCAGGATCTGTTTATCAAGTTGTCTAAGTTGAAACAAGGAGACAAACCTGTTGAATCTTATCTGAGGGAGTTTGAACAACTCACCTTACAATGTGATATAAATGAGAAACCTGAGCAAAGGATTGCTAGGTACTTAGAGGGTCTAGATAAGAACATTGCTAACAAGGTTAGGATGCAACCTCTGTGGTCATTTGATGATGTTGTCAACCTATCTCTGAGAATTGAGAAGATAGGGAAGACTAAGCCTGCTACACCAAAACCTGTTAGGCCTTTTCAAACCAGACCTTATAGTGGGTTTAGAGCCATGGATACCCCTAAGACAGCACCCCCACCTACCTTAGACAAGGGTAAGGGCATCATGGGTCAAAAGCCAAGCACTTCATTGACTGAGAACAGAATTAGGTGCTTCCAATGTCAAGGCTATGGACATTTCAGGAAGGATTGCCCTTCTAAGAAGACCTTAACCATAATGGAAGTTGAGGCTTGGGAGAAAGAGGGTCTAGTTGAGTATGAGAGGGATGAGCCTGAGGTTGAAGAAGTGGTGAGTGAGGAAGAAGAGTCTAGTCAGGAGGCAATAGTGGCACTCCCTGACACAGGCCACAGCTTAGTCCTATGGAGAGTAATGCATTCACAACAGATACCTTTGGAGGAGGATCAAAGGTCCCTCATTTTCAGGAGCAGATGTACCATACAAGGGAGGGTTTGTAATCTTATTATAGATGGAGGTAGTTGTACCAATGTGGCTTCTGTTACTATGGTTGATAAGCTGAAGTTGAGCACTCAAGATCACCCTCACCCCTATAAGTTGAGATGGCTGAGTAAGGGAGCAGAGGTTAAGGTGGATAAGCAATGCATGGTCCCTTTCTCCATTGGCAAGTGTGTACAAGGATGAAGTATTGTGTGATGTGGTTCCAATGGATGCCTGTCACTTGCTATTAGGAAGGCCATGGGAGTTTGATAAAAGCTCCATACACCAAGGAAGAAGCAATACCTATTCTTTCAAGCATGGGAGCAGGAAGGTGTCATTAACCCCCTTGCCACCACACCAGAAGAGCTATGGAAGTCCAGGTATGGCTGAGGATTTTAGTGGAGTTGTATTTCTATCTGAGTCTGCAATGGTCAATGAGTGTAGTGAGGAGCAACCTATAGTAATGCTGCTATCAAAAGAAGTTCAGGAAGAGGAGTCTAAGGTGATCCCTGCAGATGTTAAGCCCCTCATTGATCAGTTCAAGGAAGTGTTTCCAGAGGAACTTCCTGATGGCTTACCCCCTTTGAGAGGGATTGAACACCAAATAGACCTTGTGCCAGGGTCTTTACTACCTAATAGACCAGCCTACAGATGTGATCCTAAGGCTACACAAGAGCTACAAAAGCAAGTTGGAGAGTTGATGAGTAAAGGGTTTGTAAGGGAGTCATTAAGTCCTTGTGCTGTGCCTGCATTGTTGGTTCCTAAGAAGGATGGGACTTGGAGGATGTGCATAGATAGCAGGGCTATCAACAACATCACAGTCAAGTATAGGTTCCCTATACCTATGCTTGATGACATGTTGGATGAGCTAAGTGGCTCAAGGTTCTTTTCTAAGATTGACTTGAGG